>AWOL01S0013210.1:70097-97484 GCA_000715115.1 Nicotiana otophora | reverse complement strand
TATATATATATATATATATATAAGTTGGGAATTGAAATAGTGATGTGGTACCTCCAAAATCCAACATTTATATTTATCTTTTTTCTTGTTTTTTTGAATTTAAATCTGCCATGACCCGACCGATCATTTCGAGCATTTGCACTTCGCGCGGTAGTTTGAGGGCATGAGTATCTCTGTATGATGTATTATGACTTGTGTGAATCGCCGGTTTTGGTTTTCAGGTTATTCGAAATTGATTTGGAAGAATAAATTTCATGATCGAGCTTTAAGTTGGAAAAGGTGATTAAGTTTCACTTTTGTGAATTTGACCCCGGAACGAAGTTTTGATGGCTCTGTTAGGTCCGGATGGTGATTTTAGACTCGGGCGTATGTCCGAATTTGTATTTGGATATTTCTAGAAGGATTCAACACTAATTGGCGAACATTAAAAATTTGAAGGATTGGAAAGTTCATAAGTTTGACCGAGAGTTGACTTTGTAAATATCGGATTCAGATTATGGTTCCAGGAATTGAAATAGCTTCGTTATGTCATTTAGGACTTGTGTGCAAAATTTGAGTTCATTCCGAGTTGATTGGATATGTTTCCGCGCGCGTTTTGGAAGTTGAAAGTTCTAAGTGTATTACTTTTGATTTGAGTGCGATTCGTGATTTCGATATTGTTATGCGTGATTTGTGGCCTCGAGTAGTTCCGTGTTATGTCATGAAACTTGTTGGTATATTCGGACGGGGTCCCGAGAGGCTCGGATAAGTTTGAGATGAGGTTCAGACCATTTCGTCGGATGTTGCATTTGGCTAAGACTGTTGGTTCTGGTGTTTCCGCATCTGCGGAAGAATGGATGCAGATGTGAGTCCGCAGATGCGGACAGTTGGTCGCAAAAGTGAAGGAAGGCTTGGCTGGGAATCATCGCAGATGCAGAGGAAGAGGCGCACCTGCGTGTGTGCAGAAGCGGAAGTTGTGATCGCAGAAGTGGGTATGTGCACAGAAGCATGTTTTGTCTCGCACCTGCACTTGCGCAGAAGCGTTGCCTGTTTCGCAGGTGCGGAAGAGTAGACTAGTCGTAATGGCACCTAACCTAACCCCCTAGGTAAGCCAATTGACAATGAACCAATTCCAATGAAATTTAATGAGACAATAAATAGAAGAATATATTTGTATCTTATACATTTTCCAAGGACCGGCAGTACAAATCATGAGTGTCTAAGATTTTAGATTTCTTTACAAAACGGAATTGAAATAATTACAACTTTTGTTTGAAATGTAAATGAACAGAATTCGAGATAAAACTGGAGGTCTGCTGTTCCTTACCTGCGCAATAGGCACCGCTTCTGCGCAAGCGTAGGTGCGAAACAAAACACGCTTCTGCGCACATACCCACTTCTGCGATCACAACTTCTGCTTCTGCGCACACGCATGTGCGCCTCTTCCTTCGCATCTGCGATGATCCCCGGCCAAGCCTTCCTTCGCTTCTGCGACCAACTGTCCGCATCTGCGGACTCACATCTGCGTCCATTCTTTCACAGATGCGGAAACACCAGAACCAGCAGCCCTAGCCAAATGCAACATGCGACGAAATGGACCGAACCTCGTCCAAAACTCACCCGAGGCCCTCGGGACCCGTCCGAATATACCAACAAGTTCCATAACATAACACGGACGTACTCGAGGCCTCAAATCATGCATAACAACATCGAAACGACGAATCGCACCTCAAATTAAAAGTAATGAAGTTAGAACTTTCAACTTCCAAAACTCGTGCCGAAACATATTCAGTCAACTCAGAATGAACTCAAATTTTGCACACAAGTCCCAAATGACATAGCGAAGCTATTCCAATTCCGGGAACCACAATCAGAATCCAATATCCACAAAGTCAGCTCTCGATCAAACTTTTAAACTTTCCAATCCATCATATTTCCAATTTTTGTTAATTAGTGCCGAATCCTTCTAGAAATATCCAAATTCAAATCTAGTCATATGCTAGAGTCCAAAATCACCATCTGGACCTAACGGAACCATCAAAACTTCAGTCTGGGGTCAAATTGATAAAATTCAAACTTAATCACCTCTTCCAACTTAAAGCTTCGATCATGAAATTCATTCTTCCAAATCGATTTCGAATAACCTGAAAACCAAAACCGATGATTCACACAAGTCATAATACATCATACGGAGCTACTGATGCCTTCAAACTACCGAGAGAAGTAAAAATACTCGAAACGACCAGTCGGGTCATTGCATCCTTCCCCACTTAAAAATACGTGCGTCCTCGAACGTGCCAAGTGTCGTTCCAAAGCCATCATATCGCTGTGTAACCTTACCACGCATATACTTGGGGGTGTTGCCACATCACCCTATTCCATATAGGCCCGACAACACAATATAACTGAAGATTATTACTTCAACCTTAGCCCGTAAACCACAGAATCCAATTTTCAACATCCGAAATTTTCTATAAGATCTGAATCTCGCATCTATATACTATATAAGTATGAACAAGTTGTATCAAGACATAACCACGACCCAAGATGAATTCATATGACATACCACACGACTCGCATACTTGTAGCAAAATGTTCGATCACAGTAGCTGCTCAAAATAACCCAATACCGGTAATAAACCTCATATCCAACAAAACCTCATTCTAAAACCTTTGTGCACTGCAGATGATGAAAGAAAGACGCAGAAACTCATAACCATTCATCATATCAATAAGTCATGGAGCTCTCTCTCGTCCGACAAGAACCAAAGCCAAATCCTAAGCCAACTTCTGATATTATTCTTCCGTAATCAAATCTGATAGTATCCATTCTAGGTCCAATGAACTCATCTCATCAAACATAACCAATCTAGTGACTTTCCACATCAATACAACCTAAATCCACAAACCGTGCACCAATAAGCAACAATCCAAATGTACTCAACCATGGAAAATGACGCAAACGAGAAAACCATCCCGCAAGTTCAACAAGTACCACCACAATCGCAATGCTACGAACCCATCATACATAGTAGAACCAAGACACACTAATCTAACACAAAGAATCATATCTTCACATAACTCCACAACAATGCGTGACCCATCCAAACACTGGTCCATATGAAATACCTCAAGCCACAATGCCCGAAATCAAAAACCACGCGCAATTCGACATCAAGTACCCAAGATGCAAGACCATAACCACGGAGAAACAAATAACACAATACCACAGTCTGGAAAGAATATAACCAATGTGAAATCACTCATTCAACACCCTAATACCCATCTCGCTCAAATTTCGCTATAAAGCCCAAATAGAACTGCACCAAGTGTGCATATAACCAATGAATCACAACCCCTCGTGGCATAGAACGGTAACTCATAGAACATATCAGAACATTAATAAGCTTAACTCTAACCGAATGGCACATCCTCAACAATAATAGTACGGAGTCAACTGATTTGACCGGTGTAAAATATTCATCCTCATTGGGCCTACCAATGGACCCCAAATCAACTCTGATCACCCACAAATAGATAAATAACCCTCCGAAAGTCCACAATGAGTGAATCATAATATATATTATCATCTGGCTAGCTTTGGCCACAACTTCACAGTCCACAACCACGAAACAATCTGCTTTTGAGAACTCCCAGTCTCTAGATTCATAGACCACACGAATCACCATATCTGCTCCCAACTCCACTGCCCGAATGTCTAACACATCTCTCATACACGATCATCCCACAAGCAATACTTTCATAATTCTTCCGTGCCGCATAGCAAAATCTGAATATCAGTAGTCGATCAACCAGGCCAGTACTGTGATATCAATGAAGTGTCTGTAAGTCAAAATACAGTGCACCTTCTAAAATGTACACTCTCCTCAAGCAATACCAAATAATTATAACATTCATCTAAACATCAGAAATCGTCCATGTTGCTTAAGAATTCATGACCTCCCCTTCAAAATTGAACTATGACTTTGCACATGCAAAACTCCACCCCGCTCAACACACCGCATCTATCATGCCATCATATGAAAAGTACTAGAATATCATAATCAACTCTCAGTCCAGCAGGATACATACCTGATCACTCAGAAATCTTTCATTTGATCCCATCCAAGAGAAAATCACAATACGCAACATGCTCCCCACGCAAGTAGAAAATATCCATCTCAAACCGTGGTAAAAGACATCGAGAACTCTTCGAAACCTACTTATACATAACCAAGCCATCAGAACTGAATATCTGTAACTCAACCAAGCTGCGCAGGTCGCCAAACCCAAGACTATTTCCACAAAACACCTGTAGAGACTCACCACATCATAAGTACCCAAAGAACCAACCATATCTATTACCTTGTTGATCTAACCTACTATGAAGCTGTACTATTTCTCTAAGTTCCTTCCGAATTATCCTCAAGTTGACACTCCTCCTCGCCGCAATACCACGATCCTCAACCAAAACTCAACCCAGCGAGATCCTAGAATAAAACCACATTGCCCTAAGGCCCATAAGCCATTGTATTCGTTCTCAAGCAACCCAAAAGTACCACAATCGAGACACCCACTCTGAAGAGACCTTATGTGAATCCCAAACCGTTTCCTTCACATTCCTGATGCTGAAATGTAGAATCCTTAATGATATAGAAATGCCACAAGCCTCGACAACATCCAACTTAAATCCCAGATTCTAGCCATATACAAAAATATGCAAAATTCTCAATTGCTACATATAAATCTTGAATCCGTTAGAATCTTCTCAAGAGTCATCCACCCTGCTCAAATCTCAACTGCACCGACCAAACGGGCCGAACGACCTGTGCTCCATTAGCACAACAACACCCAAATAAGTGACCCGCCTTAGCGCAATAGAGCAATGTTTACACCATGCGCACTACATCCGTAACGAATAACAACTCAAATCATTCCATGATTTCCATATACCGATAAAGTGTAATATAACCTGTATCCAGAAATTTCCTTGCTAGAGTCATCCTCAAAACCAACCTATGCAAGTCATAACTAATTCACAATATACCTCAAACCGAAACCGACACAACACATAACCATGCAATCAAATCGTCGATAGTATACTCCCCACTTGGCTCGAAGCCATAGATCAAAACACTCGATAACTCACAATGCCCATACTCTATTGTTGTCATACTCTCGCACCGAAATTCAACTCAATCCTTTATAAGATCATGTAACATAAACCATCTAATACCTCAAATCATCTGCAAATATCGCATCCATCCTCGTGACGGTCAGATCAACTATTACAACCGATCCAAACTCAAATCGCCCGACCATAACCCATTGGTAGAAAAGAAAACCTCCACAAAACATCATAAGAATCGCACGTCCGTAGATTACCCCGCAGGTTATAATCCACCTTCTTATCCGCAAACTGACATCTTTCTGTACCCTTTCACAGTCACAACTACTACGCAATCACTCAATCTTCCTGAGTCTGAACTCATCAACAAGACATAAAAATCAACTTCGTTCCACAAATGAATTAACAAGAATGAATCCCTCAAAAACCTTCATAACTCAAGAATGTATGAAACATCCACATAAATCGAGCATCCAATAGTCCTTATCACATCTCAAGCTAACTCTTCCTGCCACATTCAACCCATCTGAACACATCCTGCAGTAACATGATACACATCATATAGCCACAACCACTCACCGAGCTACAAATTCCACTCATGGGGACATTACCGGACATATGAGTCCAAAAACACGTGCTCACACAACTGAAATCCCCATGCTCAAGCTACGGTAAAAACGCGGCCTCAAGTCCTCCAGACTGGCCTATCATTAGCACACCGAAATCACATCTCACACCTCATCCATGAAATCACAAGCCGTCAATGCACAGCTGATATCGAGCGCTCACATGCGCATGCGAATGCGTGGAAGTAATTCATAGAGTTGCGCTTCACGCTGAATCAATGCCGCACGATAAAGAAAGAAATATGGAAAGTTTATCCTAATTTCCTTGTAGCCTCTTGAAGATAGGTATGGACGTCATCATACCGATCCGCAAGACTCTACTAGACACTTGATCATGACTCGTACAACCTATGAACCTGGCTCTGATACCAACTTGTCACGACCCAAAATCCAACTAGTTGTGACGGCACCTAACCCAAACCGCTAGGTAATCCAATTAAGAATGAACCAATTCTAATGAAATTTAATGAGACAATAAATAAAAGAAAATATTTGTATCTTATATATTTCCCAAGGACTGATAGTAAAATCCATGAGCATCTAAGATTTTAGATTTCTTTACAAAACGGAATTGAAATAATTACAACTTCTGTTTGAAATGTAAATAAACATAATTCAAATCTATTGCTACCAAGAACTAGTGATAGGCATAATTGGAATGCAGGTACATCTTCTGATCTAACTCCCGTCATATGCAGCAACATCAACATCCAGCATCTACACGCAAGGTGCAGAAGTCTAGTATGAGTAAAACCGATCTCATGTACTCAATAAGTAACAAACCTAACCTTAGGTTGAAAGTAGTGACGAGCTGGGACAACGGTCAGAGTCTAACTCCAATAACAAGGAACAGTTCATAACAGTTGTCACGCCCCAACTTCGGGGAGCGCGACCAGAGCTCAACCGAGATAACCCGGCCGAGCAAGCCTGCTGGATTTCCTTATACCCATAGCTGTAGAGCTAGCTGGCTGTGCCGCACCCCTGCCCATGATCCAGCGCGACGAGCGGCAATCCCTCTGAATGTGATCCCTCACACCACACCCGTAGCATATAGGTAGGTCCATGATGCAGACCCCAAAGTTCATCCTCCCACACTTAGGGCATGGAGGACTCCGCTGCTACTGGAATCTCTCTCCAGGCCGACCCTACTAGTGGGGTCCCCTGATGCCCTGACTGGGCCGGGATGGTGGTGCATTCATCAAAGACTGAGCGAATGACTGAGATGGCTCTAATGACCCTCCCCTAAATGTCTACCTACCACCACCAGAAGAACCACCCAAGTTTCCCGCGGTTCGGGCCTTGCTGCTACCCTCACGTTCCCTTCTATTTTTCAGTTTACGGTCCTCTGTAGCTTGAGAAAATGCCACCATCTTCCCATAGTTTATATCAAAATTCAAGGCAGTTGTAGAGGCCTCATTAATAACCAAGGGGCTAAGGCCCTGCACAAACCGGTGCACTCTAGCCTCCATAGTTGGCAACATGTGAATAGCATACTTGGACAGGCGCGCAAATTCTATATGGTACTCCGACACATTCATACTACCCTGTTTCGGGCTCTCAAACTCAGCAGCACAGGCCGCCTTAGTCTCGGCAGGCAAGAAATGATCCATAAAGGCATCGGTGAACTCACTCCACCTCGCCGTAGGGCTCCCCTCCTAACGGGACTCCTCCCACATCTAAAACCAAGAATAGGCCACCCCTTTCAGGCGGTAGGAGGCCAACTCTACTCCCTCTATGTCAGTAGCACGCATAACTCGGAGAGTCTTGTGTATCTCATCAATGAAGTCCTGGGGATCCTCCTCAGGATCAGTACCTCTGGACACTGGAGGATCCAACTGGAGGAATCTGTTCAATCCGAAACTAGCGGAATCCCCTGGCTGACTAGAAGAAGTAGGTGCAACATTTGATCTCTGGGCCTGGGAGGCCATATCTCAGCCAACATCTGTATGGCTCCCCTAAGATCCCCATAAGAAACAGCGAGACAAGAAGCTGGAGCTGGAGGTGGAAATGGAATGTCCGTTGGAGGGAGCGTTGCACCCTCAGTAGGTGTGTGAACTAGTGCAGTATGAGCAGGAATAGTAGTTCCAGGCGATCTAGCAATTGGGGAAATATTATCACCCCTCGGGTGCTCACCCGTATCATCAAATATTAATTCAACTGTCACTCCTGGGATGACATTGTCTCTTTAGCCAGTTCTTGCCCTCTTACTAGGCGCCCTGTACTGAAAGTAAGAGTAAATCACCAGTTAAAGGAGGAACAATCTTACAATAAGCTTTATCGTACGATCGGGAACATCAAAGAAGGGTATTATTACTAAGTGCCCAAGTAGCCTCCTAATTATAGATGTGGTCGATAACACACCGACAAGAAGGACTCTACTAGACACGGCTCCAAGATATCCTAGGACACTTTTTAAACCTTAAGCTCTGATACCAAGTTTGTCACGCCCCAACCTCGGGGAGCACGACCGGTACTCAACCGATATAACCCGGGCGAGCAAGCCTGCTGGATTTTCGTCTATCCAACTCACCCATAAACAAAGAGAATATAATCTTCATTAATTAATACCACGAGGGTTCATGAACAACACTAGTTCCATCACCATTAGTTACTTTATTTATAAGTCTCCAAAACAATACATTTCACAACCATAGTTTTACAGTGAAAGCATGAGATACAATTATGACATCTTTAGTTTAACTTTCCCACACTAATACACCACCCACACTATGTCTACAGAGCCTCTAATAGATATAAAAGAGTACAATAATGGTGTCGGAAACAAGGCTCCGGCTATACCTCAAAACATAATACACACGAAACAAAAAATGCACAACTCCGGAATGAAATGGGGCTCACCAAGTCAGCTGGGAAAAAGTGTACTGCTATCACTGGTCAATGCCTCCCGCTGTGGAACCACCTACATCTATTAAAGATGCATCGATACTTACCTTATATAGGCAGATTCATTACTCAAAATAGCTTTTTCTTTTAATATTCACCTCTGCTCGTTGCAAATCTTGCCAAAAATAACTTAATATTTACAAATAATGCAATAGAAACAAATTTTGGATAATAAATTTACGAACTTTATCTAAAATCAAAAGTCAATATCGGGCCCGCACCTCGAAACCCAAAAATCTTATAAATTATGATAACCCATTCAATTACGAGTCTATCCATACTAACTTTACTCAATTCCGACTCTGAATCGGTGTTCAAAACTCTAGACTTCACTGTAGGAAAGTTTAGACAAAATCCCCTATTTCTCTTTTAAAATCATCAATTAAATGTCAAAAACGAAGATGGGATCACGAAATATAATCAAAACCAAGTAGAAAACACTTACCCCAATCCATGTGGTGAAGATCGCCTCCAAAGTCGCCCATATCCGAGCTCCCCTACTCAAAATGTGATGAAATAACTCAAATTCCGAAAATAGAGTACTTTATAACACCGCCCAGGGATGCCCTTCGCGGACACGAAAGAACCATCACATTCACGATGCACAAATTACCCTGCCACAAAAATAAAGCTAAGCGTTCGCGAAACTTCACTCACGAACGTGATGAACAACTCCGTTAGGACTTTGCGAATGCGGTCAATACTTCGTGAACGCGAAGAAAAACTTCTCCAATCAACCCATCCCAGCTTAAACACTACGCGAACGCGAAGGTAGGGACACGAACGCGAAGAAGATCACCACTTACACTTTGCGAATGCGAAGACTGGGACGCGAACGTGAAGAAGAAATGAAGCTCCATAAATCAGCAGAAGCCAACATAACTAACATGGTCCGAAATAGTCTGAAACCCTTCCGAAACTCACACGAGCCCCTCGGGACCCCGTCCGAACATACGAAAAGGTCCCATAACCAAAACCGATGATTCACACAAATCATAGTAAATCTTATGAAGCTACTCAAGACTTCAAACTGCTGAACGGAATGCAAATGCTCAAAACGACTGGTCAAGTCGTTACTTCCTCCTCCACTTAAGCATACGTTCGTCCTCGAACATGCCAAGAGTTGTTCTGGTTCGCTGGGTAAGTAGAAGCTCTTTAAATGTTAGTATCAACTTTCAGGAGTTTGATTATGACATTGTGTACTTCGTTTATTTTGTGCGAGTAATACTAATAATATGAGTATTGTAACTAATTGTTGGGTATTGTAGTAAACGATTGAAAAAAATACAAAAATAAAGTTAATTCTAGTTATAGGGAAGAGTGCCGAAAGCCCGAACTTACTATTAATTAGAGAATTTGTTCGCGCTTTGCGCGGTTGCAATAAGTGTCATTGAATTTAAAATAATTGTTACAAATTCAATCCAAATATAAGAGATAACTCTTTTTTTATTTAAATGCATATAAGAAATTATTTTATATATTGATTAAGTTACAAAAAATAATATTCTTATTAGAAGTTGAGCCTAATGAATCTATCTTCTTATCAGAAAATTTTATTAGAATTTTAAGGAGACTTGTAGTTTGTATGGGGCAAAGTTGTGCGCATATGGTTTTAATATGTGATTTTGAATATACATGAATCTCTCTCTCTATATATATATGCATTTGATTTTTTTTCTTTTCAATAAATAGTAAAACTTTAACATGAAATGAAAATTAAAGAAACTAAAAATAAAAATAAAATCCATTGGTAAAACTCAAGTCATTTACAACAACAACAACAACAACAACAACAACAACAACCACCCAGTATAATTTCACTAGTGGAGTTTGGGGAGGATAGTGTATACACAGACCTTACCCCTACCCTGGGGTAGAGAGGCTGTTTCCAATAGATCCTCGGCTCCCTCCCTCCAAGAACTCCCCACCTTGTTCTTGGGGAGACTCAAACTCACAACCTCTTAGTTGGAAGTGGAGAGCGCTTATCACCGTAGCAACCCACTCTTGTCATTTACACCTTTTCCTAATTGTTTTTCCTTTTATTGATCTTGTTTTTCTTTCCTTCTCAATTCCCTAAACACTCTGCTATTTTTTCTCTCTATTCCTACTTTATACTTCCTCTATAATTTTTTATTCCTTCTTTCCTTTTTAATCTTTCTCTTTCCTACTACTGCTCTTTCAATTTGCCTTATTTAAATTTATTCTTTTGGCTATTATTACTATGCAAAAAAATGAAAGAGAGGAACTTTTTTAAATTTCTTATCATTCAATTTAATTTTTTGATTTATTATATGTACACCTTAAATAAAGGAAGGAAAAATAATTAAAATTGGTATATACTTTAATTGCGCAGAATAAGAGAAAAATGCCAAAAATTGATAAAACTAATTGGTCATTTTAGTTCTTGAGAAGTGTCATATTATATCTCCATAATCACATAATTGGGTGGAATAAGAAAAATATGCCAAAAAGTGATTAAAATAATTGGTCATTAGTTCTGGAGAAGTACCATGTTATATCTCTGTAAGTTAGATAAAAATTATTTTTACACAATGACCAGAAAAACCCAATAAAATATAAGAACTTCTAGAATATATTTTCTACTCTATTAAAAATGCAAAATATAAGTAAATATTTGTAGCACCACAGTCATCGTTACAACACCCATGATGATCCATCATATACAAATAAAACAACAATAACACTTGGAAGTGAAATATGTGTATGAACTACAAAGTAATATTGCCATCATCATCTTTGTCTCCTCCATATCAATATGCATAGTATGATCATCATATCATACTATATTATAAATATGAAGACATTCAAGTAAAATTATTTTACTAAAATAATGTTTAAAAATTAAATGACCAAATTACCCCTTACTTAAATACTACCGTATAATATTCTTATACTAAAAATTAACGTTACCTTCCAAGAAATAATAAATTTGTATTATGACCATGATAAATGAGAAGAGAGGCGTTTAGATCCATGCAATAACTTAGTGAAGCCTATTCAAATTCTAGGTGTTGTTTTCTTCTTCCTCTACATTACTGCAAATAAACTATCTCAACCTTTGGCATGTCTATTCAATATTTGTTTATTCAGCTTCCAATAATTGTTACAAATTCATTCTTTTTTAACTTTATAAAGCGGACAACTAAATCAAGTAAAACTATTCTTTCCTATCAAATCATTGTCAAATGGAAAAATCTTTTTTGTTTCATAAAAGATACTTTTTTTATTAGGCAAATATGCTCACCATTTGCAACAACAACCCATTTACAAGTAAAATCATATATTTGTTTCCTTAAACTATTAGTTTTTAAGAGTGTTATGCTAATTCTATAGTTTTATATGTATTTTTTCATTATTATTGTCATAAAATGAGTATCTTTGTTTATGAAAATTATTTGGATATACAATACAATCCTAGCTAATTTTCATTAGGAATAGTGCTTATTTGTTACTTATTTTCTTTTTAACGTAACCAAAAAATTTATTTTCAGGAATATGCTAACTGTCGTCCATTAGCGGGCTTGACTTCTTTACGTCGTCTTCTTTATTCAATTTCACTGTAAATATCTTGGGATGGAACAATATCCTAATTATTTCCTTCTATGTTTTTTCTCGTTCATCCATGTTATTTATTTTGATGTGGCTTGCTTCATTCTGGTCAGCGGCGGAAGCAGGATGTTATTCAGCAAACAATATATTTATTTATACCATTTTTTCTGTTTATGTTTATTGAGATCAATCGTGTTATTTTTAATATAGTAAAATAAATTCTATAAAGTTTTTATATAGTGTAAGGACCCGACCGGTCGTTTGGAGCATTTGCACTTCGCTGGATAGTTTGAGGGCATGAGTAGCTCTGTATGATATATTATGACTTGTGTGAATCATCGGTTTTGGGTTTCAGGTTATTTTGGAATCGATTTGGAAGAATGAATTTCATGATCGAAGCTTTAAGTTGGAATAGGTAATTAAGTTTGACTTTTGTGAATTTGATCCCGGAACAAAGTTTTGATAATTCTGTTAGGTCCGGATGGTGATTTTGGACTCGAGCATATGCCCGGATTTGCATTTGAATATTTTTAGAAGGATTCGGAACTAATTGGTGAAAATTAGATATTTGAAGGATTGGAAAGTTTATAAGTTTGATCGAGACTTGACTTTGTGGATATCAGATTCGGATTGTGGTTCCTGAAATTGGAATAGCTTCATTATGTCATTTGGTACTTGTGTCCAAAATTTGAGTTCATTCTGAGTTGAATGAATATGTTTCGATGCGGGTTTTGGAAGTTGAAAGTTCTAAATTCATTACTGTTGATTTGAGGTGCGATTCATCGTTTCGAAGTTGTTATGCATGATTTGAGGCCTCGAGTAGGTTTGTGTTATGTCATGGAACTTGTTGGTATATTCGGATGGGGTCCCGAGGGGCTCGGGTGATTTTTGGACGATGTTCGGACCATTTCATCGCATGTTGCATTTGGCTAAGGCTGCTGGTTCTGGTGTTTTCGCATATTCGGAAGAATGGACGCAGTGAGTCCACGGATGCGGACAGTTGGTCGCAGAAGTAAAGGAAGGCTTGGTTGGGGATCATCGCAGATGCAGAGGAAGAGGCGCACCTGTGTGTGTGCAAAAGCAGAAGTTGTGATCGCAGAAGCGAGTTTGTGCGCAGAAACATGTTTTGTCTCACACCTGCGATTGCGCAAAAGCGGTGCTTATTGCACAGGTGCGGAAGCTCAGACCTCCAGTGTTTTTCTCAGAAGTGGGAATTTGTTCGCAAAAGCGACTCTTTGTTCACAAAAGCAAAAATCGCTGGGCAGAAGCTATACTTTTGAGGGTTGGTCGTTTTATTCTCATTTTGGGACTTGGAGCTCGATTTTGGATGACTTTACAGAGGAATGTTATCACAAGGATTGGGGTAAGTATTTTATACTCGGTTTTGATTATATTTTGTGATTCAATCTTCGTTTTTGGTATTGGATTATGAATTTTAATGAGAAATTGGGGTTTTTAGCCTAAAGTTTCATAGAGTGAGTTTTTGAGTTTTGAACATCGATTCGAAGTCAGATTTGGGTGTAAATAGTATGGTTGGACTCGTAATTGAATGGCTCATCAGATGTTATAAGTTTTGTTGAGTTCCAAGGTGCGGGCCCAGGTTGGACTTTGGGGCTGATTTTGAACTTTTGATTAAAGATTCGACCTTTATCGATTGGGTTTGTTTCCTTTGGCATTATTGATGTATTTGAGTTTCTTTTGGTTAGTTTCGAGCCGTTCGGAGGTCGGTACGCGCGGGATGACATTCTTAGAGCATCACTTGGCTTGCTCGGTATTGGATTTGGCTTGTTCGAGATAAGTAACACTTCTAAACTTGGTGCTGAGGGTATGAAATCCCATATTACGGGTTATGTGATTTGTGTTGAGGTGGCGCACATGCTAGGTGACGGGTGTGTGGTCATGCACCATGTAAATTGTGATTTACTTGATTCCATGGAACTGTGTAGCTATATTATTTAAACATTTTTACTGTACTCTATGTGTTAGAGCACCTGAGCTGTAATTGATGTTAGAAATCATGTTTAGGTTATATGCTGGTACTATTGGGACCCACAGTGGTCGTTCTTTGATGTTGAGTTATTTGTTTGATTAGAGTTATGTACTCAGTCGCATTCATCATTTCATATCATATCCCAGTCTCTGTACTCTATGTGTTAGAGCACCTGAGCTGTAATTGATGTTAGAAATCATATTTAGGTTATATGCTGGTACTATTGGGACCCACAGTGGTCGTTCTTTGATGTTGAGTTATTTGTTTAATTAGAGTTATATACTCAGTCGCATTCATCATTTCATATCATATCCCAGTCTCTGTTATTGTATATTGTCACATCTCAAATCGAGTGTATACACGATCTTATATGTGGTATTTGACCAGTGTAGACTTCTAGACTTCTTTCATGCATTTAATTGTATTTGTCACAGCATGTTATAGCTTTCATTGTTGAATTTGCTCTTACATGCCTTGCTTGAAGTTGTTAGTACGTGTTCTATCTTTTGTTTTCAAGTTTACTCTTATATGTTTTATTTGTTAATTATAATTACTTGTTGAATTCATGTCTTATATATTACATGCCTTAATTATTAATTGATTCTTTGTAATTGTATCTTTATTTATAAACCGTCATTACTTGCTATTTGACTTTGTAGGTCATCATGTAACTATTTATTTGTGTGACCTTCTTTGTTTAGTTCTTCATTTCGTTTAATTTTGTGATACGTCGTAGTTGGTTGTAGTTTGTTTGCTTAATTCATATTGTATGGGGATCGGGTTGCACGCCGCAATGGTATTGAAATGATATGAAAAGATATGATATAGAGCGATAAGTACGAATGATATGATATAGGTGGTATTGGGTTGCACGCCGCAATATATATTATTATTATTGTGTGGGATCGGATTGCACGCCGCAATAAATATTGTTATTATTGTATGAGATCAGGTTGCACGCCGCAACGGATATTGTTATTATTGTGTGGGATCGGGTTGCACGCCACAATGGATATTGTTATTATTGTGTGGGATCGGATTTCAAGCCGCAACGGTATTGAAATGATATGAAAAGATATGACATGGAGCGATAAGGACGGATGATATGATATAGGCGGAATCGGGTTGCATGCCGCAACATATATTATTAATTTTGTGTGGGATCGGATAGCACGCCGTAAAGGATTGATATGTTGTAATTGTTGTGACAATAAAGTTATCCTAAATTGTTATTCTCATGGTACATTCTATATTGGAACAGTTTATCGGTTAGACGATTGTTGTTTTTCCTTAAATCATCTCAATGGTAATTGATCATATTTGGTTGACCGGTGTTAATCTAGTATTGGTATGATAGTGACTTGTTGTGCAAGTCATGCATTCTACGTGGTTTGTTGTGTTTCTCTAATGTGCCTCTATTATTACTTGGTAAATTGAATGTCAAGGTGAGTTTACTTGCGTAGGGTCATTATCTCATAATCTGTTAGTTGTTTGTAATGACCCGACCAGTCATTTTGCTTTCTAGATCATCGTTCCCCTAATTAAGATTTCCCATATGTGCTTTTACTAATTTATTACTAGCGGTGATAGTTAGTTCATGTTTGGTAGGGTTCGGGTTGAAATTGGAACACTTAGTTTCTTAATATTGGCTTAAATTGGTTAAGTTTGACTTGACTCAACGTCTTGAGTAAACAACTTCGGAACCAAAATTTTATGGTCCCAATAGGTTCGTATGATTCTTTTGGACTTGGGCGTATGTTCGAATCGGGTTTCGGGTGACCCTGGAGCGTTTCAGCGCTTAATATTGGAAGTTGGCGCATTGAAGGTTTTCAAGTTCTTTAAGTTTGGTTTGAAGTAGGATTTGGTATTATCGGAGTCTGATTGGGATTCCAAGCCCTGAAATAGTTTCGTATGGTGATTTGTGAATTGTACGCAAAATTTGGTGTCATTCCGAGTGGTTTAAGTACGATTCGGCGCGTTTGGAGTAAGTTAGAAGAACTTGAAGTTCATAAGTTGATTCAATTTGGTTTTGGGGTATGATTCTTGGTTTGGATATTGTTTTTCATGTTTCGAGAGTTCGAGCAGGTCTGTATTATGTTTACAAACTTGTTGGTATGCTCGGACAGGATTCCGGTGAGCCTCGGGTGGAATTCGGATCAAAAACGGATTGGAACTTTGAAATTAGGAAGTGCTGGTACCCCTGTTCTGGTGCGTTCGCACCTACGAGGTTTTGGCCGCAGAGCGACTTCGCAAAAGTGGCCCATCGACCACAAAAGCGGCCTAGAGCAGGATGTCCGGTGCGGGCGCGTGTTCACAAATGCGGACCAACTCCGCAGAAGCGAAAGCGTAGGCGTGCGTTTATCTCCGCAGAAGCGGACTTGGCCAAGCTGGTCAAGGACCGCACCTGCGATAGATTTTTCCGCAGGTGCGCCCCAATGTCCGCAAAAGCAAAAATCACTGGGGAAATGAGGTTCATTTAATGTTGGGACTTAGGCTTCTTGGCTCATTTTTATTCACTTGTTGGGCGATTTTAGAGCTCTTTGAAGATGGGTTTTCACCTAGCACTTTGAGGTAAGTAATTTCTAAACAATATGAGGTTAATACATGCATTTTTGGGTAGATTCTTAACATATAAATTGGAGAAATTATGGGTTTAGTTGAAAACCCTAGGTTTTGATTAAACAAATTGGGATTTAACAACGAAAGTGATTATGGAATTGGGTGAAAATTATATATATGAGTTTGTTAGTTTATGAGTAACATTTATCTTTGAAAATTTCCGAAATCCAGCGAATTTTAGTAATCTTCCAATTTGGATTGAGTAATTACTCTAATATTTAAATTATGAACTTGTGAGTGTATATTGATTAATTTATATAATATTTGGCTAGTTTCGGGTTGTTTGGCACCGAGTTAAAGATTTAGAGCAGATTTGTGGACCGGAAACAAGCTTGAGAGCGAGGTAAGTCTCTTACCTAACCTTGTAAGAGGGAACTAATCCCACTAGGTATATATTGGTTTGTATTACTTTTGTGGGGAGCTACGTACGCACTAGGTGACGAGAGTCCGTGCGTAGCTATATTCAATGAGATGTCCGGGTAGTCCTAGATTTACATCATGGTTTAATTGTACTGTAGTTTTTATTATGCACATTAATTGTCTTGAATAGAGTTGAAACTAGGGATTTTAAAGTTGCAAATTTTCAAATTGGATTTCTTATTTTTGGGATGAATTGAGGAATACATAATAACTCTGAGAAATCTATGTCCTCTCGCGTCGCAAGTACTTCCATGAGCGAGGTAAACTTCTCTACTCTCATGGGAGTGGGTCATTCGCCTCAACAGTATAATAGATGCATTTATAGTTCGTGCTGTTCTACCCTCGGAAGTGCACACAATATTTTGGATCAGGTCACACGACCTCGGCATAAATCGTGCGTGATAATACTCGGAGCCCGACTACACTTGATATTATTTTATGGCTTGAGAGGTTATAATTTATTTAGTGACCAAAATTGATTTGGAACTAGTAGGTGTTAGTTGGAGATTTTGGAATTTACTATCGGTTGAAGAATCATTTATTCACTGCTTATTATTGTTATTCACATATTCCATGCCTATTTAGATTTTCTGTATTTTATTTGTTGTCCTATAGTAAGTGTCGATGTCGACCCCTCGTCACTACTTCTTCGAGGTTAGACCGAATACTTATTGGGTACATGCTGTTTATGTACTCAGGCTATACTTCTGAACTAATCGTGCAGGATCTGATACAGGTGCATCTGGTGTCCATTCATGCGCGCACCCTCGTTATCCTGAGGCTTAGTTGTGAGATGCTCCCTGAGTCCGTTCTGCATTACTCGCAGTCTCTCTCTTTTGTATTTACTTTCTGTCTATCTCACTTTCAGTCAGTAGATTAGGTGTTTTGTATATTCTACTAGTTGCTCATACACTTGTGACACCGTATATTGGAAATATGCTAGTAGACACTTTATGACTTTTGAGTATTTATTTTATCATATTTGCTCTTTGATTAGTTTACGCTTCACTTTATTAAATTTTCCACTTTTCATTTACTTAATAAATAAAAATCAACTACTTTGAAGTTATTAAAAAGAATAAATGCATGGCTAGTTCATTGTTGGCTTGCCTAGCGATGACGTTAGGCGCTATCATGGCCTATAGGGGAGATTGGGTCGTGAAAACATGGTATCAGAGCATTAGGTTCACATAGGTCTCACAAGTTATGAGCAGGCCTAATAGAATCTTGCAGATCAGTGCGGAGACGTCCGTACTTATCTTTTAGAGGCTATAGAGTATTTGGAAACTTCTCTTTCTTCATCTCCTATCGTGCAGTTGATGTTGTGCTAAGTATTTTTCTCTTATTCTCTCACAGATGGTGAGAACGCGCGAGGATGAGTTGCTCCCCCTATTGCTAGAGGCCGAGGCAGGGGTCGAGGAAGGGCTCCAGCTCGTGGTAGAGGACGAGGGAGTCCTAGAGTTTCTCCAGTTATGCCACCAGTGGATCCAGTGGAGGATTCTATTATTGAGGAGCAGGGCGAGGTGCCTGCAGTGAAGCCAGCACCTAGTGGATTTCATGTCCGCACCAAGATTCTAGGAAGTCATGGGCGCAGTTCATGGATTCTATGTCTCAGGCTGGTTTATTTCCAGCAGACCCATCCACATCTCAGGCGAGAGGAGCACAGAACCCTACCACTCAGGCTCCAGGGCATGCAGTTGCCGTATATCATATCCTGGGCACACTACCCTTGGGCAGAGCTCAGCCAGTTAGTGCAGTTATACCAGAGCCCAGACCAGCTGCAGTCGGCGAGACGCATAAGCTATTAGATAGATGGACCAGGCTACATCCTCTTGTATTTGGAGGTGAGTGACATGAGGACCCCCAGGACTTTATTTATCGTTGTAGGGATAGACTGCACAACATGAGGATATTGGAGTCCCACAGGGTGGACTTTACCACCTTTAAGCTAGAGGGCAGGGCCCGTAGATGGTGGAAGTCCTATATTCTCGGTATGCCACCAGGTTCTCCTCCCTTGACTTGGGACCAGTTCACACGCCTCTTTCTGGATAGATATATTCCACCCTCTAAGAGGGAAGAGCTGCGATTTCAGTTCGAGCAGCTTCAACAAGGTCAGATGTTGGTGACCGACCATGAGGCGAGATTTTCTTAGTTGTCTCACCATACACTTATGATACTTCCCACCGAGGTAGAGAGAGTGTGGAGGTTTATTGTGGGCTTTAACTTCGGTATCCAGGACACTATGGCCCGAGAGGTTGATATGGGGACTTCTTACGAGCTGGTTGTGGAGATAGCTCAGAGGATCGAGGGGGTTCGTCAGCAGAGCCGAGAGTAGACATCGAGGGAAAAACGGTTTCGATATTATAGAGGGTTTAGTGGTGCTCCGTCTGGGGACAGAGGTCAGTTTGTGAGGGGTCAGTCTAGCAGGCCCACATATCCAACACCGTTGCTTCTTCGGGGTGCTCCAGTATGGCCTTATTTGATCCAGGGTCTACATATTCATATGCTTAATCTCTCTTTGCTCATTTTTTAGGTGTTCATCAAGATTCCTTAGGTGCTCCTATATATGTGTCAACGCCAGTGGGCGATTCTGTTGTTGTGGATCGGATCTATGGATCCTGTATTATGACTTTCTGTGGTTATGAGACTAGAGCGGATCTTCTGTTTCTTGATATAACCGACTTTGAGGTCATCGTGGGCATGGACTGGTTGTCTGCATATCACGTCGTCCTTGACTGCCATGCCAAGACTATTTCCTTGGAGATGCCAGAGTTTCCTAGATTGGAGTAGAAGGGTTTGTATGGCAGTGCATCTAGTCGGGTTATCTCTTTTATGAAGGCTTGACACATGGTTGAGAAGGGTTGTTTGGCTTATCTAGCTTATGTTCGGGATACTACTACAGAGACTCCAATGATTGATTCAGTGCCCGTGGTCCGGGAGTTCTCTGATGTGTTTCCTTCTTATCTACCAGGCATGCTACCAGATCGTGATATCGATTTCTGTATTGATTTGGCTCCAGGTACCCAGCTTATCTCTAATCCATCGTACCGCATGGCTCTGAAAGAGTTGAACGAGTTGAAAGAACAACTTGAGGAGTTGCTAGCAAAGGGGTTCGTCAGACCGAGTGTGTCCCCTTGGGGTGCACCGATGATGTTCATGAAGAAAAAAGATGGGACTATGTGGATGTGCATCGATTACCACCAGTTGAACAAAGTTACAATTAAGAACAAGTACCCATTATCGCGTATCGATGATTTGTTCGACCAGTTGTTGGGTGCTAGGGTGTTCTCTAAGACCGACTTGAGATCGGGGTATCATCAGCTGAAGATTCGTGATTCGGATATTCCGAAGACGGCTTTCCAGACTAGATATTCCCATTATGAGTTTCTACGTTTATGGATTTGATAAATCGGGTGTTTAGGCCATATATTGACTCATTTGTCATTGTATTCATTGATGACCCATTGATCTACTCGCGTAGCATGGAGGAGCACGAGCAGCATTTGAGAGTGGTGCTTCAGACCTTGCGGGAACAAAAGCTATATGCTAAGTTCTCCAAGTGTGTGTTCTGGCTGGATTTTGTGGCATTCTTGGGGCATGTTATATCAGGCGAGGGCATTAAGGTTGATCTCAGGAAGATCGAAGCAGTTCAGGGTTGGCGTTGTCCTACTGCAGTGACCGAGATCAGGAGCTTCTTGGGGTTAGCAGGTTATTATTACCGGTTTGTGGAGGGCTTCTCATCTATTGCAGCACCTTTGACTAGATAGACCCAGAAGGGTGCTCCGTTTCGATGGTCCGATGATTGTGAGGTGAGCTTTCAGAAGCTCGAGACCGTATTGACTACGACACCGGTATTAGTGTTGCCTTCCAGTTCAGGGATGTATATTGTGTATTACGATGTTTCACGCATTGGCTTGGGTTGTGTTTTGATGTAGGAGGGGTGAGTTATCTCATATGCTTCACGTCAGCTGAAGCCCCACGAGAAGAATTAACTCGTACACGATTTGGAGTTGGCTGTGATAGTTCATGCTCTCAAGATCTGGAGGCATTATCTTTATGGGGTATCCTGTGAGGTTTACACCGATCATCGCAACTTGCAGCATTTGTTCAAGCAGAGGGATCTCAATTCAAGGAAACGCATGTGACTTGAGTTACTAAAAGATTATGATATTACCATCCTTTATCATTCAGGCAATGCGAATGTGGTTGCGGATGCCTTGAGCCGAAAGGCTGAGAGTATGGGTTGTTTGGCATTCACTTCAGCAGAAAGAGGCCATTAGCTTTGGACATGCAGTCCTTGGCTAACAGACTTGTGAGGTTGGATATATCAAAGCCTAGCCAAGTTCTTGCACGTGTCGTCGCTCAGTCTTTTGTATTTACTTTCTGCCTATCTCACTTTCAGGAAGTAGCTTAGATATTTTGTATATTCTACTAGTTGCTCATACACTTGTGACACCGGGTCTTGGAAACATGCTAGTATAACTTTATGACTTTTGAGTATGTATTTCATCATATTTGCTCTTTTATTAGTTTACGCTTTATTTTATTAAATTTTTCACTTTTCATTTACTTAATAAATAAAAATCAACTACTTTGAAATTATTAAAAAGAATAAATACATGGCTAGTTCACCGTTGGCTTGCCTAGCGACGACGTTGGATGCCATCACGGCCTATAGGGAAGATTGGGTCGTGACGTTGTTGGTAACATAATGGTTTTAAATAAAATTATTATTAAAATATCTTATTCTATGTATCTCTTAAGATAGAACTCGCTATCTCACTCGGTGCCTTACTATTTTTAAATGGTTTCATAATTTTACTTTAATTGGATTCTCAAATTTTACAATTTTATTGATGTTTACTTTACTTAAAATTATTATCACATTTTATTTCTAACAAATTCTATATTTAACTCGTTAATTTAACTGAGGTTTTATTTTGTTTAAATATGATATTTTTATTTTATCTTATTAATTTCTAAACTAAACCCATATGGTACTCTATATGCATGACCTACCCCTTGTTTTACTTTATTTGAATCCTAAACCAAATATATTATCTCATTTGACGCCTGTTGCACCCTATTTTGCACTAGTCAAAACAAGATTCAACTTGTGGTTTCTCTTAAATTTAAGGACTAAATGTAAGCACTTGTTCTTAAAGCATGGAGCGGTATATATTACCCTAATGAGATGGGGTAAGTCTAAGATATACCTTGATTTGACGACTCGAAGAAAAAACATTTGTTGAAAATCCTTTTGTGTGACAACACTCTATTTTTTGGAATAACTTGATTCACTTTTAAAGATAAAGCTTGCGATTTAACTTGGTTTTTCCTTTTGAAAGTGGGGATACTGTCTCTTATTAAGCCTTGGACTTCAAAATCTTTTTAAGAGGGAAGGTGAACGAAACTATAATAATGATATAAATAATTTATAATTAGCGAGTGGAAGGTTAGTTACTAACTAATTCTTTTTAATCCTATGTCATTTATGGCTTGCCTAAATTTTATATGACTTAAGGTATAAAATAAAGCATGCAATCCAATATATAAGTATTGTATACATGTGAGATAGAACGATAACAAAAGATGTAACAAAGTGCAACAAGACAATAGACTAAATTAACGAAGCAGTAAACTATAATAGTAAAGGAGATTAGAGGGAAAGAATTGGACACTCGTATTTGGGCCTCAAATAGGCAGACCCACCAGTAAAGGGACTGCCACAACTTACTTCAGACTTCCAAAAAGATGCAGCAATGCTGGACATGGGTCTGAGTTCATATCCGTAGGAACTTAGCAGGCCCAAACAAATGTACATGTTCAAAAGAGAAAGAAGGTACTTAGATATATATTATGCATGTTCAATTATGTATGAAACACATAAACATATTATTGGATCAAAATATAACGAAATATCAATACTCAAGTACTATGAGAAACTTATACTAATGTGACGGTTATTCATGGAAAATAATTTATATTGAAAATCTTTCCTTATCATTAAACACTAAACCCCTAAAGAACAACAAGTGTCAATGAATTAAGAGCTAAGGAGAGAGTTCTACTCAACCCTTTGAATCCCCCGACACTTCAAAGTTCCCAAGGGTCTCAAGGCCCAGGGCAATGCTTGTGTCGGGGAGAGCAGCCTAACCTAAAGATAAAATCTACTCCCAAATATCCCTAACCACTAACGACTAATTTTTTCCTATGGGTTTAAGTGTTAATGAGGCCCTTTCAATGTAAACTAACTACCATAATATAACCCTACCACAGAAGTATACTTTTTCCTTGACAGAATAACATAAGGACATGAATAATACACATATTAAGCAAGTCCAAAGGAAAAATTTCAAACACATATGGGGGGAGGGGGGAGGCAGAGACATTATAGCTTTATTGTTAAAGATCTACACACTTAGGATCACATTCAAAGGATAGGTAAAGAATACATAACTCATATATGCAATAACCCAGAAATAGATACTTTTGCCTTGGCAGACTAATCATGGATGAATTAGCTTGATAATAACAGAATATATGTAGACAGGTTACTAATGTTCATGAGAGTTCACCTCAACAGGACTGATTTCATATAGATGCAACCAACAGTTAGATATGAACATAATAATGTCATGGTGACAACTCAGAAGTTGCTTTCAGGGTTAACATATACAGATATAGATAAAGACAAGACTTAAACACTTAGACTTTTCATGCTTTAGTAAAATGGTGAGGAATTAAGCTATGAAGTTTCAGGTCTATCCGAGTTAAAATTATCAAACAACAATCTCGACCAACAGAATGTAGGGAACAGTGTATGGAGATAGAGATCACAACAGAATCATTAATAGAAAATTTGAAACCTAGGCAAGCATGAGAGGTCATTTAAAGCATATTAAGGAGACTTAATCATGTTGGCCTTTTGAGATCAGAAATGAAAGTCATTAAGTTCACATGCAGTTCAATCAACACTAATTAATGATAGTTAGGATCATAATAAATGATCACAAGTGAACAACACCTTATCACGAACTGAAAAAAATATTTCTATACTAATAACAAACATTATAAACGAATACAATTAATAGAAGGCAACAATATGTTCATAGTATTCAAGGAAGACAATCAAAGAGAAGGGGTGAAGGTGTACTAACCTTCTCTAGGGCAGCAGGCCAAATAAGAATCTGTTTAGCCGTTTGGGGTCCAAGAACTCACAAAATTCAACCGATGAGTACCTCAGAGCCAAATCCGAAATCGAGTAAGAATTTAGTCTTAGTCGAAGAAATTCTAAAACACTACTATATTGATTTTCCACTTTTTAGGTGGTCTTGGTGTGTTAAACACTGCTAAGGCTCTATGGTTTCAACAAATTCAAATCGTGAGTGGAAGGTGATGACGAACCGATGATGTGAGCAAGGCTGGGGAAAATCTAAAGAGACAGAGTGAAATCAGAGTGAATCAGAGAGAAAAATGATTGAGGCTTTTACCTAAGTGCACGACAGCCATTACAAGTGAAGGGTCCATCGGGTAAAGACAGGAGTTTCAGAGGTCATGGCATTTGACCTCTGGGTCAGAATAATCATCCTGAGGAGCTCATGCATGCGTTGATTTAGTCACAGCATAAGGAAATATGAGGACTTGAATTTTCATCTTTATGTTTAGATCAAAAGACTCAAGATTTTGAATCTCTATGATGAAATGGAGAAAGCGACGACGAGAATCGCGCATAGGGAAGCATAAGGAATAATTTTTGGGTCAAGATTTGAGACCTTTCACAAATTCTATAGTTGATTCTTTCATGGCAGGTTGAGAGAACTTAGAGAGGAAAAGGAAAGAGAGGCAGCAGAGTCGTTTGAGAAATGATTAGGGTTTGAGAGATTTGGGGGTGTCTCTAGGTTTAAGTTAGGGAGAAGGGTTCGGACATTTTAGGTTTAAATGATTTTTATGGCTAATTTTGATGGTCGTTGGATCCTTGTGATCCTACGGTTGAGATTAAATCTCTGGGTGTATGAAAAATTAAATAGGAAATAGAGTGAAAACTGTGGCCTGTTAATTTAGATAACGAACGGCCTAGATCAGTTGTGTTTGTTTTGTGTGTGCTGGAGACGGGTGATGTTGCATGATCTAATTGGTCCAGAAGAAGTAACAGAGACTGCCAAGGTGGAGAGAAGGGAATTGGATCTGGGTTAGATTTTGTTTTGGGCTTGGTAATTGGGCTAAAATTAATTTAAAGAATAGCCACTTTGTATTTAGTTGAGAATTGCAATTATAGCCTTCAATAAATTAAATAAACTTAATAATTTTCAATAAAATATGGTAAAATTATAATTATTAAATATACTACTAATTATTTTAAATAATTATGTATAAATACTTCATTTTTTGAATTATAGCACTAATTTCAAAATATTAACATAGTAACCTAATTTACTAGAAATTAAGAAGTAGTTTTGTTAAATTAATTATAAGGCCAATGTGATGTATATATAGAAGTTATTTTAATAATCTTAAAATAGTAAGTATATTTGTAATTATATAATACTAATACTACATGATTAATTTCAAAATTAATACTTAATTAATTTGTAAACATTGGTATTTATTACTAGAAAGCACTTCCAAAATAGTTGTAGTGAATTATTAAGTATAAATAAATTAATTTCAAAAGGGAGGGTCAAAATTGGCTGTCAACAGCTGCCTCTCTTTGATCGGAGACAATAAAAGAGTTTTCGGGCAAAGAAATTGAACCAAAGCTAATTTTGCCCCGACTTTAGGAATGGATTGCAGGAGTGGCATGAAGATTATGAGTTGTAGGATTGAGTTAAGGAAGATTCTAGGAAGATTTTGGAGAGATTGGGGCCGAATTCTTGCTTTGAATTGCTTACACACCTCGGGCTTAACGAGGATCAGTCCTCATGTAGTTCTGGAATGAAGATTTATGAGGAAGCGACACTCACAGGAATTTCCCCAGTATCGTATTATGACGATATAATGAGACGGAGGATTGGCCGCTTGTGATAGCTTGAATTTTGCGGCTTGATTTGAAGAATTGAAAAATTTTGAGTTTCAGTGGTCGTTGTTTGCTTGAACTTGGACCCTTGGCCCGCTAATGGGTTTGATGTCTCTCATAGTATTGTAGTTTGGTCTATTGCTTAGAAACGTTCCACGCTGAAGTGTTTATTCCTTGGCCCGCTAATGGGTTCCATGTGAATGGTGCAGGAATGATGATGCTTGGTTGCCGGCGAGCCATTATTTGGGATCGGGATGACAGGATACTTGATATTGACTCGATTTGTTAGTCGGGTTGTGTACCGTTCCGCAGCTGTCGCAACATTTTAAATTTGTCTCCACTCATTGGGAGAGCTTGATTTGTAAAGTGTGTCTCCGCTTGTTGGGAGAGCTTAATTTGCAAAGTGCGTCTCCGCTTGTTGGGAGAGCATTTCACTGAAATATAAAGCAATCTCCACTTGGGAAGGATTGACTAAAACCGTAATCATGTTTGAAGCTGCATGAGAAAAATGTATAATATTCAAACTAATAGCAAAGGAAACGAAAGTATGCCCAAGAGATACTCTTGACTACGAAGCTAAGGTGCGGCCATCGATTGGCAGAACGCCGGTGACGAGGTTTGCAACTGTCTATTCTGGCATTCCTTGCGACAGAGTGGCGATGCAAATTGTTTTGTTGGCAAAGTACAGTTTGATATATGCAAGGCTCCGATTGGAGAAGCCGGCGTTCAATTTGTACAGGGCGCTCCGATTGATTGAGCTGACGGTTTGCTATATACAGGACATCAATTGGTGAAGCCGGCGGCTCGTTTGTACAGGGTGCTCTAATTAGTTGAGCATGCGGTTTGCTATGTACAGGGCTCCCATTGATGAGGCCGACTAAACGTTTTGTACAAGATGCTCTGATTTGAGTAGGCAGTTTGCTATGTACAAGTTTTTTCCTGTATCAGCGGGCTGACTCCGAGGTACCTGCAAAGGGTTCAAAGATTATCCTTAGCAGTACCAGAAAAATTCAAGTAAAGGAGAAAGAGAGAAAATATTAGGCAAGTGGTGGATCCGTCATTTGCCCAGTATGGTCTTAGTGCTTCCTTGCTACCTATTGACCCTGCACGCAAAGAAAAATTCTTGGGGGGGCGG
>AWOL01S0013210.1:47987-67558 GCA_000715115.1 Nicotiana otophora | reverse complement strand
GGGGGGGGAGGGAAAGGGGTGATGTTGGCTTGCCCCGGCCTTTGGTATGGTTGCGCCTGCAAAGTTCGATAGGCAGAACAAATTACCGAATAATGACATGTTACAAAATTTTCTCCACACGCGAACGTTTCTGGAACATTTCGTTCTGTTGATGTCGATCTTCCGTGATGCTTCTAACAACGTGGATGCTAGCCATTGCGAATGCGCCCTAATTCAAACTAATGCATTACAAAGGTTTTCCTAAGGTTATGACCGACCCCTTTCAGGTTGCCTACGTATTCAAAGCGTAATCAGGCCTGAACGTAATTTGTGGGTTATGATAAAATATGATGAAGATAGACAAGAATTACTCAGGCAGCCTACGTATCCAAATGGAATCAGTTCAAAGCATAGTGTGATTACAACATATGCAAAATGACGAGCTTAGGAATGAAAATGGCAGAGTCTGACTCAGACTTCCTACGTATCCAGATGGAATTAGACCGGGATGTATTTCAATTACAAAAGATGACTGAATCCGATGAGGATTGCCTACGTATTCCTTTCTAAGGAAATCAAGTCGGCGTAGTTTCGGAGCAACATACAAAAGTGATATTTCGTTTTTCTATTACAAGAGAAAGGGGGGAGAGAAATCAAACCCTATGTGGGTTGCCTACGTATCCCTCTGTGAAAAGTCAGGTTGAACGTAGTTCTATTACAACAAAAATATAACTACATTTGTCTTCAAACATAGTATCTCTTGATTGCGTCTGAGATGATGGGCTTAGTGTTGATTCTTCCATCCATTTCTGCGAAGATTAGAGCTCCACCTGACAGTGCTCGGTGAACCACGTAAGGAGCTTGCCAGTTTGGTGCAAACTTTCCTTTAGCTTCTTCTTGGTGGGAAAAGATTTTCTTCAAGACCAACTGCCCGATGCGAACTGGTGAGGCTTCACTCTCTTGTTAAATGCACTGGCCATCCTGTTCAGATATAGCTGACCATGACATATTGCATCCATTCTTTTCTCATCAATGAGCATGAGTTGCTCCTGTGTTACCCGTATCCAATATGCGTCGTCCAATTTTGCCTCTTGAATGACCCTTAAAGATAGTATTTTAACCTATTCAGGTATCACAACTTCAATGCCATATACCAACATGTATGGCATTTCCCCAGTGGATGTTCTCACGGTGGTCTGATAACCCAATAAGGCAAAAGATAGTTTCTGCCATTGTCTTTAATTGTCCACTATCTTGCGTAGAATTCTATTGATATTCTTGTTGGCTACCTCGACTGCCCCATTCATTTATGGTCTGTAGGCTGTGAAATTGCGGTGGACGATTCTGTACTTCTCGCAGATTTCTCTCATGAGGTCGCTGTTGGGGTTAGTGACATTATCAGTGATGATAGACTCAGGTATTCTAAATCTGGAGACGATGTTGTTTCGGACAAAATCAACCACTACTTTCTTTATGAGGGCCTTGTAAGTACATTCCTCGACCCATTTGGTGAAATAGTCGATAGCTACCAAGATGAAGAGATGTTCGTTTGATGCGGCAAGCTCTATAGGTCCAATCACATCCATCAAATAAATCCTAACTCCCGTAGGGTGAAGAGCGGACAAATGTTTACTTCTGACCCTCCATCGACCAACACTCGGGACACCACTTTGTCACCGCATTTGATAGTGATATGGAGAGTTGTTTTGTGATTTGCACCGTTGACAGGAAGTTCATCTCTTCTAAAAGTGATCATCTTTGCTTCGACCATTTTCCCAATTATCATGGCCAGCACCTCACTGGTTGTGTTACTTGATACACTTACCCCATAGTACCTTCAATAGGGTGTCCTTATGACTGTCGGAGCTCATTAACAAATCAATGATTGATATATGTGCTGGACTTTTCTTCAGCTGCTCCTCCACAGAATACTCTTTGTTTGACATTCTCTTCCAAAACTCTGCGGCTTCTTGGTCTGTTATGTTCGTTCTTTGAATTTTCTCTCTTCCCAAGTTCCCTCGATTGACATCTTCAGGAGCGTAGCATCTCCCAGACCTAGTCATAACATGGGTTGCGGCAAGGTATGTCATTTTGGCTTTCCCCTTTTGCTGGTAGGTCCATGGGACGATTTTGTATTTCCGACTATCCTCATCTCCCGTAGCAATGGCAGGTTGTCACTAATAAGTCTATACATTCACTATAGGCCTCACTTGTACTGCAATCATCGGAGCCCTTTGAGAAGGGATCCTAGCGGCTTCTGCATTTCCTATAGTGACAATTGTTCTCTTTAGATCATACTATTAATCCAATGTGATCATGTTAACTCCTTGGTTTCAGTGATTTGGCAGCGGATTACGATTCACATTGGGTGGCTTTAGAGTGCACTGAATGGATCCACTCTGGATCAACGTTTCAATCTTATTTTTCAGCTTAAAACAATCTTCAGTATCATGCCCAGGAACGTTGGAATGGTACACACATCTTTTAGTTGCATCAACATACTTGAAGTGGTATTCAGGAACCCTTCCTTCAACCGGATTTATCAATCCTGCTCTTCTCAATTTCTCGAACAATTGGGCCAGAGGCTCAGCAATCGAGGTATAATTTCTAGGACCCCTCTCTCCAAATTGGGACGAGGGCGTGGTGCATAAGTGAGTCGGCTTTGGTGAGCAGTGGTTTGGATAGGAGCATATAGTCGTTTAGGGGTTCTGGTTGTTATTGGCTCGAGGAGGGTTGTATTGTAGTTAAGGGTAATAATATGGACGGGTGTTATAGACTGAAGCGTAAGTGGGTGGTGGTGAATGATTGCTTGGGGAATAAGAAGTGTTTCCGTGATGTGGGTTAGGTTGATAGTAAGGGACGACTGCTGAGACCTCATATTTCTTCTTCTTTCCGCTACCGATTGACCCATATTGAATGGCCTTGTTGGCCGCTTGTGGTGCTGCCGTGGATTGTACTTACCAGATTTTATACCTTCTTCTAAGAAATCTCCCATCTTGACCATCTCGGGGATTTTCTATCCCATCATTCCCATCATCTTTTAAAAGTATATCTCTTCCTGGGCTCTGGTGAAATACTTTGTTAATTCACTATCGTCCAATGGTGGTTGCACCCTGGCGGCCTCTGACCTCCACTGATGTGCATATTCTTGGAATGACTCGAATGGTTTTTTCTATAGGTTTACCAGTACGAACTGATCGGGAGTGATCTCTGCGTTGAATCAACAACACTCCCGTGCCATTGTGTGTGATAGTGTACGGCCAAGACTCAATAGGAAGAAATATGATGACAGTATATATATAAAGCAGTAACAGATAAGAGTGTAGCAACAATAAGCATGTTCATAAGCATGAAGAGCAAATAATACGAGTAAGCACGTAATTGCAATATTATCTACAATTAAGGCAATGTACAAATAAATCTAAATGCCAAATTAGTCTAAGTATGATAAGGTCAGAATCTAAGTGAAACTCCCCAGTAGAGTCGCCATGTTGTTGCACCCTATTTTGCACTAGTAAAAATAAGATTTAACTTGTGGTTTCTCTATTGTTGATAAAATAGTGTCGCTGCCTAATATTTAAAGGTATACTAGGGTTTTTGTTTAATTACTAAGTCATATTATTTATTAGTCTACTAACCGGTGAAATTATGGGTAAGGGTTCTTGTTCTTTTAAGGGGAAGGTGTTAGGCACCCCTTACAATCTACCTGAGGTACCTCCATAGGACTTAGACTAGATTTGAAATCAATTATTTATACTATGCCTTAATTAACGTTCTAAAGATATGGCTTACCGTACATTAGGACATAATTCTTACAAAGGGAGGGTGTATTTTAAAATGGGTATGAATTTATAACATTAGTGCATGAATACTTGAAAAACATTTTTGAAAAAGAGATATAGGATGTTTGTATTTAAGAACATGACGTGAAAATGAGGACTAAATTTAAGCACTTGTTCTTAAAGCATGGATGGGTATATATTACCCTAATGAGATGGGGTAAGTCTAAGATATACCTTTATTTGAAGACTTGAAGTAAAAATATTTGTTGAAAATCCTTTTGGGCGACAACACTCCATTATTTGGAATAACTTGATTCACTTTTGAAGATAAAGCTTGCGATTTAACTTGGTTTTCCCTTTTGAAAGTGGGGCTGCCATCCCTTATTAAGCCTTGGACTTCAAAATCTTTTTAAGAGGGAAGGTGAACGAAAACATAGTAATGGTATAAATAATTTATAATTAGCGAGAGGGAGATTAGTTACTAACTAATTCTTTATAATCTTGGGTCATTTACGGCTTGCCTAAATTTTATATGACTTAAGGTATAAAATAAAGCATGCAATCCAATATATAAGTGTTGTATACATGTGAAATAGAACAATAACAAAAGATGTAACAAAGTGCAATAAGGCATTAGACTAAATTAACGAAGAAGTAGACTATAATAGTAAAGGCATTTAGAGGGAACGGATTGGACTCTGGTATTTGGGCCTCAAAGAGGCAAGCCCAGCAGTAAAGGGACGGCCACAACTGACTTCAAACTTCCAAAAAGATGCAGCAATGCTGGACTTGGGCCTGAGTTCCTTAGGAACTTAGCAGGCCCAAACAAATGTACATGTTAAAAAAAAGGTCAGTAGATATATATTATGCATGTTTAATTATGTATGAAACACATAAACATATGATTGGAGCAAAATATAACGAAATATCAATACTCAAGTACTATGAGACACTTATACTAATCTGACGGTTATGCATGGCAACTAATTTATATTAAAAACCTTTAATTGTCATTAAACACTAAACCACTAAAGAAAAACATGTGTCAATGAATTAAGGGCTAAGGAGAGAGTTCTACTCAAGGTCGATGCCTCCTTTGAATCCCCCGATAATTCAAAGTTCCCAAGGGTCTCAAGGCCCAGGGCAATGCTTGTGACCGGGAGAGCAGCCTAACCTAGAGTTAAACTCCACTCCCAAATACCCCAAACCACTAATTACTCATTTTTCCCTATGGGTTTAAGTGCAAATGAGGCCCTTTCAATGTAAACCCACTACCATAATATCCCCTACCATAGAAATATACTTTTCCCTTGACAGAATAACATAAGGACATAAGAATAGTTTCAATTTATAATCACATTTCTAATATCACATGAATAATACACATATTAAGCAATTATTAGAATTATTGTTAAAGATCCACACACTTAGGATCACATTTAAAGGATAGGTAAAGAACACACAACTCAGATATATAACAACCCAGTAATAGATACCTTTTCCTTGGCAGACTAATCATGGATGAATTAGCTTAGGTCTCGCCACTATCACATGCATAGACTGACCACACTTCTTGGAATTCTTAAAAGTATCAACAAGGATTTAAACAAGCAGTCACATCAAACAACTTCTATAGATGTTATCAAAAATATCAAAACATGATCAAGATTCTTAGTATGACTATAGGTTACAGATTCAAATATGGGATTCTTAAAGATGCTTAACAGAATCACATGTTACCAACCATACTTCATTTGGGATTGAGTGCAGAATCACACCTTTATAAGAACACTAATACTATATTGAAACAGGTAGACTATCAAGCCCAAACAACAACAATAAAGAGTTCCCTTAGGGTTTACATACTAAGTTCAATTCATTAGTAGGGAAAGAGAGGACCAGGTGCAATTTCAAAATAGAGTATAAGAATATGAGGTCATGCATACAAATAGAGATACATGCAATATTTAATCAGCTAATCATAGATACTTTACATAAGGTTATAATCTTATAGAAGACAGGGTAAACAACACAAAGTCAGCAGTCAAAAAAGAGATTACAGACAAGAAACGTGCTGCACCAAACACGTTTAACTCAGCTATGCAAATGAGAGTTACATCTAAACACGAGGCAATTATGTTTAACCTAACAACAATTACAATTCAGCTATAACAAACACAACTATGACCTATTTTTGTGAAAGTCAATTTAATAATAATAGAATATAGATAGACGGGCTACAAATGTTCATGAGAGTTCACCTCAATAAGAATGTTTTCATATAGATTCAACTAACATTTAGATATGAACATAATAATGTCATGATGACAACTCAAAAGTTGCTTTCAAGGTTAACATATACAGATATAGAGAAAGAGAGCACTTAAACACTTAGACTTTTCATGGTTCAGTTAAATGGTGAGGAATTAAGCTATGAACTTTCAGGTCTATCCCAGTTAGAATTATCAAACAACATTCTCGACCAACAAAATGCAGGAAACAGTGTATGGAGATAGAGATCACAACAAAATCATTAATAGAAGATCTGAAACCTAGGCAAGCATGAGAGGTCATTTAAAGCATATTAAGGAGACTTAATCATGTTGGCTTTTTGAGATCAGAAATGAAAGTCATTAAGGTTACATGCAGTTTAATCAACACTAATTAAGGAAACTTAAGAGCATAACAAATGATCACAAGTGAACAACACCTTATCACGAACTGAAAATAATATTTCTATACTAATGACAAACATTATAAACTAATACAGTTAATAAAAGGCATCAACATGTTCATAATATTCAAGTAAGATAATCAAAGAGAAGGGGGTGAAGGTGTACTGACCTTCTCTAGGGCAGCAGACCATATAAGAATTCGTTTAGCCGTTTAGAATCCAAGAACTCAGAAACTTCAACTGATGAGTATCCTAGAGCCAAATCAGAAATCGAGTAAGAACTTAGTCTTAGTAGAATAAATTCTAAAACACTACTATATTGATTTTCTGCTTTTTTAGGTGTTCATGGTGTGTTAGGTGAGAACATTTAAGGCCCAATTTATAGTGCCATTAGGGCTCGAGGGTTTCAACAGATTCAAATCGTGAATGATGTGAGCATGACTGGGGGGAAATCTAAAGAAACAGAGTGAAATCAGAGTGAATCGGAGTGAAAATGAATGAGGCTTTTACCTGAGTGCACGACAGTCGTTACAAGTGAAGAATCCATCGGGCAAAGACTGGAGTTCTAGAGGTCATTGCATTTGACCTCTGGTTTAGAATAACCATCATGAGGAGCTAATGCATGCTCTGATTTGATCGCAGCATAAGGAAATCTGAGGACTTGAGTTTTCATCTTTGTGTTTGGGTCAAAACACTCGAGATTTTGAATCTCTATGATGAAATAGAGAAAGCGACGGTGAGAATCGCTGATAGAGAAGCATAAGGAATGATTTCTAGGTTAAATTTTGTGACCTTGCACAACTTTGTGCAAGGTCTCTAGTTGATTCTTTCATGGCAGGTTGAGAGAAGTTAGAGAGAAAAAGGAAAGAAAAACGGTAGAGTCGTTAGAGAAATGATTAGGTGTCATCACCCAAAACCCTAACCTGTCGTGATAGCACCTATCGATGGTACTAGACAAGTCGATTTTTTTAAACAATACTTCAAATGTTCCACAAAATAAACCAAAAAGCTTGATATGACATATTTTTCATAAAACGGGAGTTAAACTCAAGAATACAACACGGAAAAATAGCCCCAAACATCGAGGTGTCACCAGTCATGAGCATCTAGATATCCAGTCTAATAAAAACAGTGTCTAAGTATCAATACAGAAAAGAAAGAAAACATAGAAGGAGAGACAAGGTTTGCTGATGCCGACAACTACCTCGTAGTCTCCGGTACTCGATCGCGCACGAACTCAACGACCTCCGAGATCAAACACACCTGGATCTGCACATGAAGTACAGGGTGTAGCATGAGTACAATCAACACAACAAATAACAGGAATAAAAAAGGAATTGAGAAGCAGTGATGAGATATACGATTACAGTTCATTTTCAATAATTCCAACAAAGAATAGACATAATTTCACATCCAGCAGTTTAAGTCCAATCAGTTTTATACAGTTAAAGTTCAGGTAATCCAGATATAGAATCCTTCACGAATTTCACAACAATGACAGATAGCAACTTAGTGCATCAACAAATGAAAAAGCAAGTACAACCTCTCAGCGCAACAATCACTCAACTCGTCACAACAGCTCAAATAACTCGGCTCTCAGCCCTTAGTACTCACACTCAATAGGTACCTGTGCTTACTGGGGGTGTGCAGACTCCGGAGGGGCTCCTTTCAGCCCAAGCGCTATATCCGCACGGACAACTCACGTGCTGCACGGACAACACATGTGCTATAGTATCAATATATGGATCCGCACGGACAACTCACATGCTGTATGGACAACTCACGTGCCATAGTAACAATACCTCACAGACAGGCCCTCGACCTCACTCAGTCATCAACCTCTTTATTCTCTCGGGCTCTCGTAAATCACAAAGATCGGCCCAAACAAAGATAACATAGTGTATCAATAAGAATCAAGAAGAGGCTGAGATATGATACGCAAGTAAACCAATAACTGAGTACAAGACAACAATTAGAAAGTAATTCAACAAGTATGCGAATTCTGCGAGTCCCAACAGTACCATTACATAGCCTAAGCATGATTTCTAACATGATTTGCAATAAAATTTCTATAATACAGGGAGAGCATATAACTAGCAACAAGTTATTCAACTTTACAGTTTCACAAAATGGACCAAGTCCCAATTCCTACAGTGTACGCCCACACGCCCGTCACCTAGCATGCGCGTCACCTCCAAAATACTCACATAATCCAATAATCCAGGGTTGCATACCCTCGGGACCAGATTTGAAATTGTTACTTACCTCAAACCGTGCAAAATCCTACTCCGAAATGCCTTTGCCCCTCTAATCAATCTCCACATGCCCCGAATCTAGCCACAAGCAGTACGATATAATTAATGTAGGCTAAAAGAATCTATTCCATAAGAAAAATACGAAATTATAAGCCGAAATCCGAAATAGGCTTAACCCATCCCCCCGGACCCACGTCTCGAAATCCAACAAAAGTCACAAAATCCAAAAACCCATTAACTCACGAGTCTAACCATATCAAATTTACCCAAATCCGCTAATAAAATCTCATTCAAAACCTTAAAAATCTAACTCAAGAATTCTTCCTCTTTTTCCCAAACGTTTCACCCCAAATCACAAATTAGATGGTGGAATTAAAGGCATAATCATGGGATTTGACCAAAATTGGATAGGAATCACTTACCCCAAACACCCACGTAAGAATCTCTCCAAACATCTCCTTCTACCCAGCTCCCACTTTATTTTTATGATATGAACTCGAAACCCTCGTTTCTAATCTATTAAATCTGCCCAGATACACGTTCATCGTGAACGCAACCACCCTCTCGCATTCGCGTGGACCAATCTGCCTGCCCCTCAACTTAACTTTTCACGAATGCGACTATAGCTTCGCGAATGCGACTATAGCTTCGCGAACGCGAAGCTTTATCAACATCACCCTTCGCGAACGCGACCCCTGCCCCGTGAACGCATAGACCAAGGGCTTGGGTTCCCCAGCTACCTCACTCCTCTTTGCGAACGCGACACCACTCCTGCGTTCGCGATGCACACATAGACCACACCTTCATGCATGCGTCCCCATCTTCGCGAACGCGAAGAACAACTCCAGCTGGCCTCTCATATGCCTTACTCGATCACGAAACATCTCTCACGAACGCGATGAAGAATAATATGCAACAAAAATACCAGAAATCTACTATCTCTCCTAAGTCCAAAATTATCCGTTAACCACTTGAAATCAACCCGAGGCCCCCGGGACCTCAACCAAACATACCTACAAGTCCTAAAATACCATACGAACTTAGTCGAGCCTTCAAATCACATCAAACAATAACAAAAATATGAATCACCCTCCAATCCAAACTTAATGAACTTGAAACATCAAATTTCTACAACCGATGCTGAATCCTATCAAAGCACGTCCGATTGAACTAAAATTTTGCACACAAGTCATATTCAACATTACGGATCTACTCCAACTTCCGGAATCAAAATCTGACCCGATATCAAAAAGTCCACTTCCGGTCAAAATCTCCAAATAATTCAACTTTCGCCATTTTAAGCCTAATTATACTATGGACCTCTAAATCACATCCCGTACGCGTAATGAGTAGTGATTTTACGACTTATTTTAGTCTGTTTTCTTTAGAATTTGCGTCCTTTAATTACAATATGAGGTTGTTTATGGTGTGTATTACTAGATTTTCAGGTAATGATGCCATAAAGAGAGTTGAATTCAATTGAAGTGGAAACAATGCAAAATTCTTCAGTGATTACGCATCAGCGGAACACTGATCTCTTTTTCGACCTCGCATCCACGAGGAAATGGCCGCATTTGCGGAAGAAGGCCTGGATGGTAGAAACCACTTCTACGATCGATTCACCACATCTGCGGTAACGCATCTGCGGTAGCGCATCTGTGCGTGCAAGTCTGCTTCTGTGGAGGCAGTGTTCCCTTCAAAGTTTGCTTCTGTGATAGGCTATCCGCATCTCTGGAGCCCCACCTGCGAGGATACATCCGCATGTGCGGTCAACGGGCTTCAGAACTGGATAGGATTGACAATTCATATTTTCTCAACTCCAAACCCATAAATACACGACCTAGCTTATTGGAAACAGATCTTTGGCTAAATTCTCAGTCCTTAGACTAGATAAGACAAGTTGTGGAGCTAGGGTTCTTGCACACACACTTGGGTCTTGAAGATTTGAAGCTTTTGGTTGAGCATTTCTTACTCATTTATGCTCATTTCTTCATTTTCTTGCTTTGTATTATATATTTAAGTGTGTAGTATTATTTTCAACACTTGAATCTTGTTTATGGATATATTCATATTTAAAGTGTGGATTAAATATCTTGTTGTGCTTATGTATTGAACGATTTTTATTGATTATGAAGTGAGTTATCGTTTCTTTAATTATTCTTGTTCCTTAATGTTTCCAAAGGGATTAGCTAACCCTAGAACTCGTCCATTAACCTCGAATTAATTTTGGGATAGATAATTTAGGGTTGGGAAAGATTAATTAACAAGAACTTGAGGCTTTAACCCTCACTTTATAGATTCTACCTATGGATAGGATTGAACTACTTGTATCCATATTCGGGTGTGCTTAATCGCTTAATAATTTTAGGGATAATTCAATTAGAAAGTCTTGTTAGTCTTCGGAAGAAGCTAATATAGAATTATTACCCGAGGCTAATTAACATAAACTCGCTCATATTTGTAAAATCGTGAAATACATTGGATCGTTACTTGAGTGTAATTCCCCGTGCATCCATACTTGTAGCCATTAATCATTTTACTTGCTTTCTAATTTAGTTTATATTTTTGCAATTAGTTATAAATATTTTCTCAAATATTTCTAAGTGTTTGGCTTAGCATAATAAGTGATAATTGTCTTACACGCCTAATCGCCTACATATTGTTCTCTGTGGGATTCGTCCCCGACTCATAGTTGGGTAAATTGTATTGCATGTGACCATGTCCATTTACTTTTTAGTAGTGGATTTGAATGTCCTCAACGTGCTCCTAAGTCTAAAATCACCCAATGGAGCTAACGGAACCGACGAAACTCCATTCCAGAATCGTCTTCATACAGTTCCGACTACAGTCAAAATTCTAAGACTTAAGCTTCCGTTTTAGGGACTACGTGTCGTAAAACACTCTGAAATCAAAAACAAGACCTCATGGTAAATCACATAAGCAGAAACAAGTACGGGGAAGGCAGTAAATAGGGAATAAGGGCTAATACACTCAAAACGACCGGCTGGGTTGTTATATCCTCCCCCTCTTAAAACAATCGTTCGTCCTCGAATGATCATAGAGACATACCTGAAGTGGTGAAATGATGAGGATAACGGTTGAGCATGTCATGCTCGGTCTCTCAAGTCACCTCCTCGATCGGCTGGCCCCTCCACTGAACCTTCACGAAAGCAATATTCTTTGACCTTAGCTTTCTGACCTGCCTGTCCAAAATAGCCACTGTCTCCTCAACATAAGATAGATCTTTGTCCAATTGGACTGAGCTGAAATCCAACATGTGAGACGGATCGCCATTATACATTCGGAGCATAGAAACATGAAATACTGGATGAACTCCGGCTAGACTGGGAGGCAAGGCAAGCTCATAGGCAACCTCCCTAACACGTCGCAACACCTCAAATGGGCCGATAAACCTCGGGCTCAGCTTGCCCTTCTTTCCAAACCTCATAACACCCTTCATGTGTGACACCCGGAGCAGGACCCGCTCACCAACCATGAATGAAACATCGCGAACCTTCTGATCCGCATAACTCTTCTGTCTGGACTGGGCTGCGCGTATTCTATCCTGAATCACCATAACCTTCTCCACAGCATCCTAAAGCAAGTCTGTACCCAATAATCCAGCCTCACCCTGCTCGAACCAACCCACTGGAGACCTACACCACCTACAATACAGAGCCTCATACAGTGCCATTTGGATGCTCGACTGATAACTGTTGTTGTAGGCAAACTCCGCTAGTGGAAAGCACTGATCACACGAACCCCAAACTCCATCACCTAACTCATGTTGTACGGCCCTCCAGAACCGTGATGTAAACTGCGTAACCCGGTCAGAGATGATAGATACTGGTACGCCATGAAGCCTGAAAATCTTGCGGATATACACCCGAGCCAGCTGCTCGGAAGGATAGGTAGTCATCACAGGAATGAAATGGGCTGACATGGTTAGCCTATCCACAATCACCCAAACTGCATCAAACCTCCGCTGAGTCTGTGGAAGCCCAATAATGAAATCCATAGTGATCCGCTCCCATTTCCACTCCGGAATGTCTAACTTCTGGAGCAACCAACCTGGCCGCTGATGCTCATACTTCACCTGCTGGCAATGTAGACACCGAGCTGCATCCTCCACTATGTCATTCTTCTTTCTCCTCTACCAGTAATGCTGTCTCAAGTTCTGATACATTTTTGCGTCACCCGGATGAATAGAATAACGCGAACTGTGAGCCTCCTGGAGAATCAACTCATGCGAACCATCTACTTTGGGCACACAAAGCCTGCCTTGCATCCTCAATGCACCATCATACCTAATAGTGACCTTCTTAGCATCACCGTGTTGGATCGTGTACATTAGGACAAGCAGATGGGGGGTCATCGTACTGACACTCCCTGATACGATCATAAAGAGAAGACCGAGAGCACCACACAAGACAATACTCAGCTCGGCTCAGAAATATCCAATCTAACAAACTATCTAGCTAAGGCATGAACATCCAACGCTAATGGCCTCTCTGTTGCTGGAAGATATGCGAAGCTCCCCAAACTCTCCGCCCGGCGACTCAAGGCATCGGCCAGCACATTGGTCTTCCTTGGATGGTACAAAATGGTGATATCATAGTCCTTAAGAAGCTCCAACCACCTCCGCTGATGCAAGTTAAGATCCTTTTGTTTGAACAGATGCTGCAAACTTCGATGATCAGTGTAAATCTCACAATGGACCCCGTACAAATAGTGCTACCAAATCTTCAAGGCGTGAACAATAGNAGCAGGACCCGCTCTCCAACCATGAATGAAACATCGCGAACCTTCTGATCCGCATAACTCTTCTGTCTGGACTGGGCTGCGCGTATTCTATCCTGAATCACCATAACCTTCTCCACAGCATCCTAAAGCAAGTCTGTACCCAATAATCCAGCCTCACCCTGCTCGAACCAACCCACTGGAGACCTACACCACCTACAATACAGAGCCTCATACAGTGCCATTTGGATGCTCGACTGATAACTGTTGTTGTAGGCAAACTCCGCTAGTGGAAAGCACTGATCACACGAACCCCAAACTCCATCACCTAACTCATGTTGTACGGCCCTCCAGAACCGTGATGTAAACTGCGTAACCCGGTCAGAGATGATAGATACTGGTACGCCATGAAGCCTGAAAATCTTGCGGATATACACCCGAGCCAGCTGCTCGGAAGGATAGGTAGTCATCACAGGAATGAAATGGGCTGACATGGTTAGCCTATCCACAATCACCCAAACTGCATCAAACCTCCGCTGAGTCTGTGGAAGCCCAATAATGAAATCCATAGTGATCCGCTCCCATTTCCACTCCGGAATGTCTAACTTCTGGAGCAACCAACCTGGCCGCTGATGCTCATACTTCACCTGCTGGCAATGTAGACACCGAGCTGCATCCTCCACTATGTCATTCTTCTTTCTCCTCTACCAGTAATGCTGTCTCAAGTTCTGATACATTTTTGCGTCACCCGGATGAATAGAATAACGCGAACTGTGAGCCTCCTGGAGAATCAACTCATGCGAACCATCTACTTTGGGCACACAAAGCCTGCCTTGCATCCTCAATGCACCATCATACCTAATAGTGACCTTCTTAGCATCACCGTGTTGGATCGTGTACATTAGGACAAGCAGATGGGGGGTCATCGTACTGACACTCCCTGATACGATCATAAAGAGAAGACCGAGAGCACCACACAAGACAATACTCAGCTCGGCTCAGAAATATCCAATCTAACAAACTATCTAGCTAAGGCATGAACATCCAACGCTAATGGCCTCTCTGTTGCTGGAAGATATGCGAAGCTCCCCAAACTCTCCGCCCGGCGACTCAAGGCATCGGCCAGCACATTGGTCTTCCTTGGATGGTACAAAATGGTGATATCATAGTCCTTAAGAAGCTCCAACCACCTCCGCTGATGCAAGTTAAGATCCTTTTGTTTGAACAGATGCTGCAAACTTCGATGATCAGTGTAAATCTCACAATGGACCCCGTACAAATAGTGCTACCAAATCTTCAAGGCGTGAACAATAGCTGCTAACTCAAGGTCGTGGACATGATAGTTCTTCTCATGGGGCTTCAACTGGCGTGAATCATAAGCAATCACTCTACCCTCATGCATCAGAACACACCCAATACCTATTCGCGAGGCATCACAATACACTGTGTAAGAAGCGAAAGCTGGTGGTAGAAATAGAACTCGAGTCGTGGTCAAAGCAGTATTGAACTTCTGAAAGCTCTCCTCGCACTAATCCGACCACCTGAAAGGAGCACCCTTTTGGGTCAGTTTGGTCAAGGGTGATGCAATAGACGAGAAACCCTTCACAAAACGACGGTAATAACCAGCCAAACCGAGAAAACCCGGAATCTCCATTGCTGAGGACGGTCTGGGCCAACTCTAAACCACCTCTATCTTCTTTGGATCTACCTGGATGCCCTCACTGGACACCACGTGCCCCAAGAACGCCACTAAACTGAGCCAAAACTCACACTTGGAGAACTTTGCATAAAGCTTATCCTCCTTCAACTGCTGTAACATAATCCTCAGATGTTGGGCATGCTCCTCATGGCTACGAGAGTACACCAGGATATCATCAATGAATACAATAACGAATGAGTCAAGATAAGGCTGAAACACAATGTTCATCAGATGCATGAACGTTGTTGGGGCGTTGGTCAGCCCAAAAGACCTCACAAGGAACTCATAATGGCCATATTGGGTTCTGAAAGCTGTCTTAAGAATGTCTGAATCCCGAATCTTCAGCTGGTGATACCCTGACCTCAAATCAATCTTATAGAACACCTTCGCTCCCCAGAGCTGGTCAAACTAATCATCAATACGCAGTAATGGATACTTGTTCTTGATTGTGACCTTGTTCAACTGCATGTAATCAATGCACATTCCCATAGTACCATCCTTCTTCTTTACAAATAGAACTGGTGCACCCCAAGATGATACGCTAGGCTGAATAAACCCCTAATCAAGGAGTTCCTAAAGTTGTTCCTTTAACTCTTTCGACTCCGCCGGTGCCATACGATATGATGGAATAGAAATAGGCTGAGTGCCCGGCACCAAATCAATACCAAAGTCAATGTCCCTGTTAGGCGGCATGCCCGGCAGGTCTACAAGAAACACATCTGGGAAATCACATACCACAGGAACCAAATCAATAATAGGGACCTCTGCACTAACATCCCTCACAAAAGCCAAATAGGATAGACAACCCTTCTCAACTATCCGTTAAGCCTTCCACTATGAAATCACTCTACTGGAAACATAGTCTATAGAATCGCTTCACTCAACTGTCGGCAACCCCGGCATCGCTAATGTCACGGTCTTAGCGTGAAAATCTAAAACAGCATGACATAGAGACAACCAATACATACCCAATATCACATCAAAATCGACCATACTAAGCAGCATAAGGTCTAGTATAGTCTCCAGACCCCCAATAATCACCACACATGATCGATATACACGGTCCACAATAATAGTATCGCCTACCGGAGTAGATACATGAATAGATGAAACTAGAGACTCAAGGAGCATATCCAGATAATGAGCGAGATATGAGGACACATATGAATAAATGGAACCATTGGTCAAATAATACAGAGGCAACACAATGGCAAACTGAAACAATACCTGTAATCACAACATCCGAATCAATGGCATCTGGTCTGGCAGAAAGAGCATAGAAACGGGCATGGCCACCCCCTGATCGGCCTCCCCCTCTAAGGCGACCATGAGCTGACTGAACCCCACCCCTAGCTGGCTGGGCGGGTGGTGAAGCTGCTGGTGCTGGTGCCATCGGCCGAGAACTCTACTATGGAGTCCCATCCAACAACCTAGGGAAATCTCTCTTAATATGACCAAAATATCTGCACTCGAAAAAGCCCCTCCTCTAACAGAACTGCTGCTCCTGATGCCCCGAAGAACTACCCGTAGACACCTGAGCTGACGAGTCAGGGTGATAACTTTGCGCTGGTAGTGCACAGAATAAAGACTGGCCCTGCTGATAGCTGTGTGAACCATGGCCAGATGATGCACCACTATGAACTTGTCGAGCTGCCTGAGCATGTCTGAAAGGACGACCTCTAACGTGGTGGAACTGCCCCCAGAAGGAACACCGCTGAATCCACCCTAGCCATGAGGCCTCGTCGCCTCCCTCTCAACCCGCTCCTGGCAGCGAATCATCTCAATCGGATGAGCAATGTCAACAACCACGTCAAAAGTAGCACTAGACACTCTCTCTCTAGTCATAAGCCATCGCAGCTGAAAAATGAGGCCATCTATGAACCTCCTAATCCTCTCCCTATCTATGAGAACCAACCTGATAGCATGACGGGCCAACTCTAAAAATCTCATCTCATACTGCGTCATAGATATATCACCTTGATTAAGCTACTCGAACTGCATGCTCAGCTCTTCTCTGCGGGACTGATGCACGAACTTCTCCATGAATAGACTGGAGAACTGCTGCCAGGTAAGGGGTGATGCGCCGACCGGCCTACGCCTCTTGTAAGCCTCCCACTAACTGAAGGCAGCCCTAAAGAACTGAAGGATAGTGAACGAGACCCCACTGGTCTCTAGAATACCTGTTGTACGGAGTATCCTATGACACCTGTCCAAGAAGCCATATGCATCCTCTCCCTATATACTACTGAAAGATGGAGGCTGGAGTCTCCCAAACCTCTCCAATCTATACTTCTCATCATCAGGCATGACAGGGACTACATAGTTCTGAGCAGCTGCAATCGGCTGGGACTGGTAGTGCCCCCAGTGTTTGGAGTCCCTGTACCACCTGCCCTGGTGTGCGGGCAACAGGAGTCTAGGCATCTTCCCGGCCTGCGAAGTGGCTGCTACGGCCGGAACAGAGACCGCCTGAGCAATACTGGTACACGCGGTCAGAATCTAAGCTAAGGCCTCCTGAAAGCCTAGAATCACAATGGGCACATGTGGTGCCTGAGCTGGTCCCACAGGCTCATCCACAACCGGAGTCTGATCCTGAACTGGGGCAACTGGTGGATCTACAGGTGCTGCCTTAGCTGCGGTGCGAGCTGCACCTCTACCCCTACCGCGGACTCTACCGCGACCTCGGCCTCTTGCGGCCCTGACTGGTGGTACTGGTGGTTATCTATGCTGCCCTATAGTACGGGTCTTCACCATCTGTGAGAAAATTAGAACAACAAATATTTAGTTACCAGAATCAAAAGGTTCGCACGACAAGAATACAAGAATGTGAAATTTCCTAAGGGTTCGGCAGCCTCTCGAAGATAAGTATAGACGTCTCCGTACCGATCCGCAAGGCTCTACTAAACTTGCTCATGACTCATGAGACCTATGTAACCTAGGCTCTAATACCAACTTGTCAAGACCCAAAACCCTAACCTGTCGTAATGGCGCCTATCGATGGCACTAGGCAAGCTGATATTTTTAAGAATACTTCAAATATTCCACAAAATAAACCAAAAATCTTGATATGATAGAGTTTTCATAAAACGGGGGTTAAAATAAAAAATACAACGAGGAAAAATAGCCCCAAACATCGGGGTGTCACTAAGTCATGAGCATCTAGATATCCAGTCTAATAAAAATAGTGTCTAAGTATCAATACAGAAAAGAAAAAAAACATAGAAGGAGAGACAAGGTCTGCTGACGCCGACAGCTACCTCGTAGTCTATGGTACTCGATCGCGCACGAACTCAATGACTTCCATGATCAAACACACCTGGGTCTGCACATGAAGTGCAGGGTGTAGCATGAGTACAACCAACTCAGCAAGTAACATGAATAAATAAGGAATTGAGAAGCAGTGACGAGCTATACAATTACAGTTCATTTTTAATAATTCCAACAAAGAATAGACATGCTTTCACATCAGGAAGTTTAAGTACAATCCGTTTTATACAGCTAAAGTTCATGTAATCCAGATATAGAATCCTTCAGGTATTTCACAACAATGACAGATAGCAACTAAGTGCATCAACAAATGAAAAGGCAAGTACAGCCTCTCAGGTCAACAGTCACTCAACTCGTCACAACAGCTCAAATAACTCAGATCTCAGCCCTTAGTACTCACACTCAATAGGTACTTGCGCTCACTGGTGGTGTGCAGACTTCGGTAGGGCTCCTTTCAGCCCAAGCTCTATATCCACACGGACAACTCACGTGTAGCACGGACAACTCATGTGCTATAGTATCAATATGTGGATCTGCATGGACAACTCACATGTTGCACGGATAACTCACGTGCCATAGTAACAATACCTCATAGACAGGCCCTCGACCTCACTCTGTCATCAACCTCTCTAGTCTCCCGGGCTCTCGAAAATCACAAAGATTAGCCCAAACAAAGATAACATAGTGTATCAATAAGAATCAAGAAGAGGCTAAGATATGATACTCAAGTAAAACCATGACTAAGTAAAAGACAACAATTAGCAAGTAATTCAACAAGTACGCGACATCTGCGAGTCCCAACAGTACTATTACATAGCCTAAGCATGATTTCTAACATGATTTGCAATCAAATTTCTATAACACATGGAGAGCATATAGCTAGCAACAAGTTATTCAAGTTATTTCTATAACCTATGGTGCACGCCCACATGCTCGTCACTTAGCATATGTGTCACCTCCAAAATCGACACATAATCTAATAATCCGGGGTTTCATACCCTCAGGACCAGATTTAAAACTGTTACTTACCTCAAATCGCGCAAAATCCTACTCCGCAATGCCTTTTTCCCTCGAATCAATATCCACAAGCCCCGAATCTAGCCACAAGCAGTACGATATAATTAATATAGGCCCACAAAACAAAACACGAAATTATAAGGCGAAATCTGAAATAGGCT
>AWOL01S0013210.1:0-46247 GCA_000715115.1 Nicotiana otophora | reverse complement strand
TCCCCCCCTCCGGGACCACGTCTCGAAATCCGAAAAAGTCACAAAACCCGAAAGCCCATTCACTCACGAGTCTAACCATATCCAATTTACTCAAATCTGCTAATAAAATCCCATTCAAAACCTAAAAAATCTAACTCAAGAATTCTTCCTCTTTTCCCCAAATGTTTCACCCCAAATCATAAATTAGATGGTGGATTAAAGGCATAATCATGGGTTCTGACCAAAATTGGATAGGAATCACTTACCCCAAATACCCACACAAGAATCGCTCCACAAATCGCCTTATCCCGAGCTCCCTCCTCAATTTTATGATATGAACTCGAAACCCTCATTTCTAATTTTCTAAATCTGTCCAAATGCACCTTCATCGTGAACGCGACCACCCTCTCGCGTTCGCGTGGACCAATCTGCCTTCCCCTCAACTTAACTCTTCGCGAACGCGACCCCTGCCCCTTAAATACGTAGACCAAGGGGCTGGGGTCCCCAGCTACCTCACTCCTCTTCACGAACGCGACACCACTCATGCGTTCGCGATGCACACACAGACCATACCTTCGCAAACGCGTCCCCATATTCACGAACACGAAGAACAACTCCAGCTGGCCTCTCAGATGCCTTAAGAGATCGCAAGACATCTCTCGCGAACACGATGAAGAAAAGTCTGCAACAAAAATACCAAAAATCTGCTATCTCTCCTAACTCCAAAATGATCCGTTAACCACTCGAAATCAATCCGAGGCCCCCGGGACCTCAACCAAACATACCTACAAGTCCTAAAACACCATACGAACTTAGTTGAGCCTTCAAATCACATCAAACAACAACAAAAACACGAATCACCCTCCAATCCAAACTTAATGAATTTGAAACTTCAAATTTCTACAACCGATGCTGAAACCTATCAAACCACGTTCGATTGACCTCAAATTTTGCACACAAGTCATATTCAACATAATGGATCTACTCCTACTTCTGGAATCGGAATCCGACCCCATATCAAAAAGGCCACTTCCGGTCAAAATCTCCAAAAAATTCGACTTTCGCCATTTCAAGCCTAATTATACGCGCTCCTAAGTCCCGAATTTGATTGTGAGATCAAGAGGTCCTATGACGACCATGAGATTGATGATTGTCATGATCCTAAACGATTCCCATGTGTTTACTCGCTAGTAAGATAACTTCGCATTTGGAATTGTTTATGAGAATACCTTTATCCTTGTTATTCATTCTATAATAATAATAATATTACTCACGATACATATAAATGGAATACAATGAATGCTTTATTAAACATTACAATTAATTCTCTTATTTATAGCTCATAATCTACTACACTAGATGATTCACTTTTTTTTAATCAGTTGTATAAGGATTCCTAAATTAGAGATTTATCTTAAGTCATGAAAGACTCAATTTAATATCTAAAAGTTTTTGATTGACTGCTATCCTGCACATTGAAAACCTTGTTTCTCGTTTCAATTACGAATTCTGGTTCGCTTCGTAAGTGGAAGCTCGCTAAATGTCGGTATCAGCTTTCAGGATTTTGATCATGACATTGCGTAGTTAGTTTATTTTGTGCGAGAAATAATATATTAATATGACTATTGTAATTAATTGTTGGGTATTGTGGTAAACTATTGAGAAAACACAAAATTGAAGTTAATTCTAGTTATAAAGGAGAGTGCCGAAAGCCCGGACTTACTACTCCCTCCATTCACTTTTAGTTGTCCACTTTTGACTTTACACGCCCTTTAAAAAATACGGATTATAGTACTATATTTTACCATATAACCCGTAATAATGATAACATTTCAAAAAGTCTTGAGAAATAATTTGGAGAATGAGTAGTTAATGATAAGGATAAAGTAGAAAAAAAAAAAAAAAAAAAAAAAAAAAAAAAAGATGGATTTTCTCTTGATTTAGTAGGCGTTCGGACATAAAAATTATAGTTTTTTTAAAAAAGTAATATTTGGAATTAAGTTGAAAAATGGTATTTGGAATTTGAAATTATGTTTGGACATGCATTTCACTTTAAAAAATATTGCAGTATTGTGAGTGGGAAAAAAGTTTTTTCTGAAAATTTTGAAAAAGTGGTTTTTGAAAAACTCATTTTCGATATTTTTTCAAAAACTTGCAAAATTTTATGAACAAACACATTTTTAATAAAAACAAATTTGGAAAAAAATAATTTTTTTTTATAGACAAACGGGACCTTAGTATAGTGGACAAAAATAAAAATGTATTTTAGAATAGTGAACGGAGGGAGTATTAATTTAACTTGAGAGACTTGCTAGATTTTACACTTTTATTGGGTCATGACATATTATTTACACTTCTATGATTTTAGTCATCTTCAGCGTACTCAGTTAAAAGAGTTCGTTCTTCATTTTTGTAAGTGGCTTGTGGTGCGCTTATTATCAAATGAATAGCTAGCGAGTTAAAATTTGTACAAACTAATGAGCATTTAAATGAGATTTTAAAAAATAATATTTTTAGTATTTATGTAGGTTCCTCGGTTAATAATTGTTACAGATTATTAAACTACAAATGATCCACTACCGGAGGTAAATGAAACAACAGGCAGAGGGAGAGGAGTTATTCGCACAATTAGCCTAGTGTTTTAGGTGTTACAAACTACAGTTGAATATTTTACAACACATACACTCAAGTTGCAGAACCAAGACTTTATACAACTAGAACGGAACATCAACCAGACTTTATACTACTAATTAATCTGCTTACTACATGTACCTGCATTAAAAAAAACATGTACCTAAATCGATACAATAGGGTCGATCTTGACTCGAAGCCAACTTTAAATAGGATGCGCAGCGCAATTGTCGTGATCCCAACTTTCCACCTTAGGATGTAGTGATGACACCTAGTCTCTAAGACTAGGTAAGCCTAACATATGCTGATTATTAATAAAATTTAACTAATTTAACTGCAATATATTAAATAATAACCGAAACAACATAGCTGAGCCAACACCGGTCATAAAATCCCAAAACTGTTAGTACAAGTCATAAGCTTCCCTAAGAGTAATTAGGAATACCAAGTACATCATTGTTCCGAAATAATAGTAAACAGTTGAAATAAAAGATAACAGAAAGTGACTTTGGGCCTGCAAACGTCGAGCATGTATACCTTGAAATCTCCAGCCGCACAAACATAAGTCTCAAAACCAACTCGATCAGAAGTACCTGGATCTCCACAAAAAATATACAGAAGCGTAGCATGAGTACACCACAGCGGTACCTAGTAAGTATCAAGCCTAACCTCGATAGAGTAGTGACGAGGCCAGGTCAAGACATCTACCAGACATGTAAACCCGTGCAGGATATAACATAAATCTAACAATGGAAAGAACATCAATATAAGACCAATAACAGAAGAATCACAAATTTACAACTAACGGTGAAAATAATAGAAGCACAAATGGCAACAGGAAATAACCAGGTAATAAAGAAACAACATAGTTAGAATAGAGATGGAATATTAATGAACTCAAGTAAGGAAAACCGATGACAACTCAATTAATCAAATCAATCCTAATGCACGAGTTACAACAAGAAGTACCCGAGGTACCACTTCTCGTAATCTCAAATCAATCATAAGTCACAACTTCCAAATCTTATATGTATGGCACATCGTGCCCACAATAGCAATTACCTTCGCACGACAAAGTCTTCGTGCTACTATATACTTCGCATCCGTATCAATATCAATTAAGATGATCGAAAGATAAATTTAAACACAATAAAGCATAATAACAATCTTAAATAAAATGAGGCATTGTTGACGACCCATTTTGAACCTCCCTTTTAAAATTAATTTTTATACTTAATAATTTATTGTACGTATTTTGGAAGTGTTTTCTAGTTATAAATATATATATTTACAAATTAATTAAGTATTACTTTTGAAATTAATCATGTAGTACTAGTATTATATAATTATAAATATACTTATTATTTTAAGATTATTAAAATAACTTCTATATATACATCACATAAGCCATATAATTAGTTTGACAAAAGTACTCCTTAATTTCTAGTAAATTAGGTTTACTATGTTAATATTTTGAAATTAGTGCAATAATTCAAAAAATAAAGTATTTATAAATAAATAATTAAAATAATTAGTAGTATATTTAATAGTTATAATCTTACCATATTTTATTAAAAATTGTTAAGTTAATTTAATTTAATTTAATTATAAATGGGATCAAATGAGGCTGAAGGTTATACTTACAGTTCTCAACTAAATGCAAAGTGGCTATTCATTAAATTTATTTCAGCCCAATTACCAAGCCCAAAACCAAATATGACCCAGATCCAATTCCCTTCTCTCCACCTTGGCAATCTCCGTCACCTCTTCTAGACCAATGATATCACGCCACGTCACTCGTCTCCAGCACATACAAAAGAAACACAACTGATCTAGGTCGTTCGTTCTCTAAATCAACGGCCCACGATTTTTCACTCTATTTCCTCTTTAATTTTTCAAGCACCCAGAGATTTAATATCAACCATTAGATCACAAGGATCCAATGACCATCAAAATTTCCCATAAAAATCATTTAAACCCAAAATGTGTGGACCGCTAATCTCAAAGATCAACGATTCAGATCCCATCTCCCTAACTTACACCTAGAGACACCCCTCCCCCCCAAATCTCCCAAAACCTAATGTAGCAACCCGGTCGGTCGTTTTAAGTGTATTAACCCAGATTCCCTATTTACTGCCTTCCCCGTACCTGTTTCTTCTTATGTGACTTGCCGAGAGGTCTTGTTTTTGGTTACAGAGTGTTTTGGGAAACGTAGTCCCTAAAACGGAAGCTTAAGTCTTAGGATTTTGACCGTAGTCAGAACTGTGTGAAGACGACTCAGGAATGGAGTTTCGTCGGTTTCATTAGCTATGTTGGGTGATTTTGGACTTAGGAGCGCGTACGGAATATCATTTGGAGGTCCGAAATGGAATTAGGCTTGAATTGGCGAAAGTTGAAAATTTGGCGATTTTGGTCGGTAGTGAAAAATTTGATATCGGGGTCGGAATGGATTTTCGGAAGTATGAGTAAGTTCGTGGTGTCATTTGTGACGTGTGTGCAACATTTGAGGTCATTCGGACGAGGTTTGGTAGGTTTCGGCGTCGTTTGCGGAATTTAGATGTTTAGAAATTCTTAGGCTTGAATCCGAGTGTAATTTGGTGTTTTGATGTTGTTTTGAGTGATTTGATGATTTGCCTAAGTTCGTATGATGTTGTGGGATATGTTGGTATGTTTGGTTGAGGTCCCGAGGGTCTCGGGTTGAGTTCGGATGATTAACGGAACAAGTTTGGAAATTGGAGGAATTGCTGAAGTTGAACTTAGCTGTTATAGTCGCACATGCGGATGTCTCATCGCAGGTGCGAGCCTGCAGAAGCGAGCGGGAGACCGCAGATGGGAGATTGGAGGAGCTGGGCAGAAGGCGCAGGTGAGATGAAGTTCCCGCACCTGCGATTGTTGCAGAAGCGGAGGGTGATGCGCAGGTGATCTTTCGCTGGTGCGAAATTTGGCCGCAGACGCGGAACCTGGGGTCTTAAGTGAGTTTCGCACCTGCGACGGAAATTTCGCAGGTGCAGCATCGCGAAAGCGAAAAAGGGGCCGCAGGTGCGGTTTCACTAGGCAGAATGTATAAATTGAGGATTTCGTGATTTTTGCTCATTTCCACCATTTTTTAACTCAGACATTGTAGCTTTTAGCGTGATTTTTGAAGGAGATTCAAAGGTTTTCATAGAGGTAAGTTGCTTGAGCTCTAATACTCCTAGCTATGGTATTTTTTCGTTGATTTCTTATCTAATTAGTGGAGTTTTGAAGGGAAAATTGGGGGTTAGGGCTTGGGAATTTGAAGAGTGTAATTTGAGAATTTGAGGGACCAAATGATGTCGGATTTTGATAAATTTTGTATGGTTAGACTCGTGAGTGAATGGGCTTTCGGGTTTTGTAACTTTTATCGGATTTCGAGATATGGGCCCGAGGATCGGGTTTGAGTCGATTTCGTGTTTTGAGTCTAATTTAGTAGTTTTCTTATGGAATTGATTCCTTAGCATATATTAATGGTATTGTACTGCTTGTGGCTAGATTCGAGTCGCTCGGAGGCCAATTCGAGAGGCAAGGGCATTGCGGAGTAGAGATTTTCTCGGATTGAGGTAAGTAACGATTGTAAATCTAGTCCTGAGGGTATGAAACCTCGGATATTTGTGTCATGTGACTATTTGGCGGTGACGCACATGCTAGGTGACGGGCGTGTGGGCGTGCACCATTAGGGATTGTGACCTGGTCCATCCCGTAGCAACTGTAAAGTTGAACAACCTGTTGTAGCTATATGCTCTTTATGTGCTTTAGAAAGATTAACTGGAAATCATGCTGGATACCATGACTAGGCTTTATGCCAGTATTGTTTGAACCCTTAGAGGTCGCTTCTTGCTATCCTCTCACTGTTTTAGTTGATATCCCGTACTCAGTCATGTTCTTGCATTCTTACATCATAGCTCAGTCTCTGTTATTCTATATGATGCATCATGTAAATGTTGTTTGGGCTAATTTCTTTGATTTCTGAGAGCCCGAGAGACTGGACATGTTTATGACTGAGTGAGGCCGAGGGCCTTTTTGTAAGGTATTGCACCTTAGCACGTGATTTGTCCGTGCAGATTCTGATATGATATTATAGCACGTGAGTTGTCCGTGCAGCACGTGAGTTGTCCGTGCAGATTATAGCGCTTGGGCTGTAGGAGCCCCTCCGGAGTCTGAAAACCCCCAGTGAGCGCATGTACCTACCGAGTGCGAGTGCCGAGTGCTGAACGATTGTAAGGCATGAGTGATTGTGAGGCATGAGTGATTGTGAGGTTGGAGTGATTGGGAGGACTGAGTGATGTTAGCCAGAAGGGCAGTATATGATTTCATCATCCATGCTCATAGTCGCTTTGAATCCTTGTTTGAGAACTGTTGAAAGATATTTCTAATTAACTTAATTGAACTTGATTTTTAAGCAACTGATTTGACTTAAACTCTGGTTGCAAAGCACGCCGCACTTTACTAATTTTTTGTGATATGAACCATACTCGCATTCAGCTTGTCACTACTTCTCAGCCTTTATTTACTTTTGTTGCTTACTGACTTGGTGTACTCACGTTACTCCATGCACCTTGTGTGCAGATCCAGGCAATTTTGGTCACAGTAGCGGCTACTGATATTTCTCTGTAGCTGATCATTGGAGTTAGCAAGGTAGTTGCCCGGCGATCGCAACCCTGTTTTCTTCTTCTTTATCTTCCCCTTAGTTGTATTTTTGGATTTTTCCCTGACTATGTTAGTCTTATTGTTGTCGGACCAGTTCTTAGTAGTTGCTTATGAGTCAGTGATACCCTGATGTTTGGGAATTGTCATTCCGCATTTCTATTTTTGAGTTGAACCCTTGTTTATTTTATTAAGTTTTGCTTTACAACATGTCTTTTTGGCATACCTTTGAATGAATTATTGTAGTATTGTGGGAGTCGGTTGGCCTAGTACCATCGATAGGCGCCATTACGACACGTTTGAGTTTAGGATCGCGACAAGTTGGTATCAGAACTTAGGTTACATAGGTCTCACGAGTCATGAGCGGGTTTAGTAGAGTCTTGCGTATCGGTTAGGAGACGTCTGTACTTATCTTCGAGAGGCTACAGAACCGTTAGGAAAATTCCACATTCTTGAATTCTTGTCGTGTGAATCAGTTGATTCTAGTAACTAAACATCTGTTGTTTTATTCTCTCATAGATGGTGAGAACTCGTTCTACCGGACAGGATAGATAGCCACCAGTACCACCAGCTAGGGCCGCGAGAGGCCGAGGTTGCGGTAAAGGCCGCGGTAGGGGCAGAGGTTCATCCCGCACAACAGTTGGGGCAGTGCCTGCAGGCCCACCAATTGCCCCAGATCAGGATCAGATTCCAGTTGTTGATGCACCAGCTCAGGCATCACCTGTGCCTATTGTGATTCCAGGCCTTCAGGAGGCCCTAGCTCAGATTCTAACAGCATGTATCGGTCTTGCACAGGCGGTCTCTATCTCGACGGCCACAACAACTTCTCAAGCCGGGGGAGGCACTTAGACTCCCGCCACCCGTACTCCTGAGCAGGTTATTCAGGGACTCTAGACACCGGGGGAACCACCAACTCAGCCGGTTGCAATTGTTCAGGATTTTGTGGTTCCTGCTATGCCTAAGTATGATCAGCGTAGGTTGGAGAGGTTTGGGAGACTCCAGCCTTCACCTTTCAGTGGCACAGAGAGAGAGGATGCCCAGGACTTCTTGGACAGGTGTCAGAGGATACTCCGTATAGCTGGTATTGTGGAGACTTGTGGGGTCTCCTTTACTATTTTTCAGTTTTCTGGGGCTGCACTCAGATGGTGGGAGACTTATGAGATGCGTAGGCATGTTGGCACAGCACCCCTCACTTGGCAGCAATTCTCCGTGGTCTTTTTGGAGAAGTTTGTGCCTCAGTCTAGAAGAGAGGAGCTGCATAGATAGTTTGAGCAGCCTCGCCAGGGCGATATGTCAGTGACGCAGTATGAGATGCAATTCTCGGAGTTGGCCCGTCATGCTATCTGGTTGGTTCCCACAGACAAGGTGATGATCATGAGGTTTATAGATGGTCTCACTTTTCAGCTGAAATTACTTATGACCAGAGAGAGTGCTTTCGGTAGTACTTTCGATGAGGTTGTCGACATTGCCCAACAGATTAAGATGGTTCGCGGTCAGGAGAGGATTGAGAGGGAGGCCAAGAGGCCTCGAGGACAGGAAGGATTTAGTGGTGCTCCTTATGGGGGTCAGTTCCATCACGGCAGAGGTCATCCATTTAGGCATGCTCAGCCAGGCCGCCCAGTTTACCGTGGTGTATCATTGGGCCATGGTTCTCATAGTTCTCATCAAGGCCACTCATCACTCAGTGCCCTTCCGGCCTAGAGTTCGTTCTGTGCTCCATCAGTTCAGGGCTCCACTATGCCAGGTTCTTCTACTAGTTATCCCGGTGCTCGGGGCTACCTTCAGTCCCCGTCACCAGCACCAAGGAGTTGTTTTGATTATGGGGAGTTTGGGTATGTGTGGAGGCAGTGTCCTCGACGTCATGGAGGATCATCTCAGTAGAGGAGTCAGCCTTCAACTTCAGCACCAGTTACTTCACCACTCGCCCAGTCAGCTCGAGGTGGAGGTCAGTCAGCTAAGGGTCGCCCTAGAGGGAGAGGCCGATCAGGTGGTGGTCAGGCCCATTTCTATGCACTCCCTTCCAGACCAGATGCCATCTCTTCAGATGTTGTGATTACAAGTATTGTCTCAGTTTTTCACAGAGATGCCTCTGTATTATTTGACCCTGGTTCCACGTATTCATATGTTTCCTCGTATTTCGCCCATTTTCTGGATATGCCCCGTGAGTCTTTAGTTTCATCTGTTCATGTATCTATTCCAGTGGGCGATACTTTTATTATGGACCATGTATATCGGTCATGGGTGGTGACTATTGGGGGTTTGGAGACCCGAGTGGATATTTTGTTGCTCAGTATGGTTGACTTTGATGTAATATTGGGTATGGATTGGTTATCCCCATGTCATGCTATTCTAGATTGTCATGCTAAGACCGTGATGTTGGCGATGCCGGGATTGCCGAGGGTTGAGTGGAGCGGCTCTATAGACTATGTACCTAGTAGGGTGATTTCATATTTGAAGGCTCATCGTATGGTTGAGAAGGGTTGCCTATCCTATTTGTCTTTTGTGAGGGATATTAGTGCAGAGACTCCTGCCATTGATTTTGTTCTGGTGGTACGTGATTTTTTCAGATGTGTTTCCTGTAGACTTGCCGGGCATGCCGCCTGACAGGGATATTGACTTCGGTATTAATTTGGTACCGGGCACTCAGCCTATTTCTATTAAACCGTATCGTATGGCGCCAACGGAATTGATGGAACAGCTTCAGGAACTCCTTGATAAGGGGTTTATTCGGCCTAGTATGTCACCTTGGGGTGCACCGATTCTATTTGTAAAGAAGAAGGATGGTTCCATGAGGATGTGCATTGATTATAGCTAGTTGAACAAGGTCACAGTGAAGAACAAGTATCCTTTGCCTAGTATTGATGATTTATTTGACCAGCTTCAGGGACCGAGGGTGTTCTCCAAGATTGATTGGAGGTCCGGGTATCACCAGCTGAAGATTCGGGATTCAGATATCCTTAAGATAGCTTTCAGGACCCGATATGGCCATTATGAGTTCTTAGTGATGTCGTTTGGGCTGACCAACGCCCCAGCAGCGTTCATGCATTTGATGAACAATGTATTCCAACCCTATTTGGACTCATTCATTATTGTATTCATTGATGACATTTCGGTGTACTCTCGTAGCCAGGAAGAGCATGCTCAGCATATGAGGATTGTATTAAAGAGATTGAGGGATGAGAATATTTATGCAAAGTTCTCCAAGTGTGAGTTCTAGCTCGGTTCTGTAGCATTTTTGGGGCATGTGGTGTCCAGTGACGGTATTCAGATGGATCGGAAGAAGATAGAGGCAGTGCAGAGTTGGCCTAGACCGTCCTCAGCCACAAAGATTAAGAGCTTTCTTGGTTTGGCGGGCTATTACCGTCGCTTTGTGGAGGGATTTTTATCTATTGCATTGCCCTTGACCAAATTAACCCAAAGGGTGCTCCATTCAGGTGGTCGGAGGAGTGTGAAGAGAGCTTTCAGAAGCTCAAGATTGCTTTGACCACAACTCCAGTGTTAGTTCTGCCACCAGCTTCAGGTTCTTACACTATGTATTGTGATGCCTCGAGGGTAGGAATTGGATGTGTTTTAATGTAGGAGGGTAGGGTGATTGCCTATGCCTCACGCTAGTTGAACACCCATGAGAAGAACTATCCTGTCCATGATCTTGAGTTAGCAGCCATTGTTCACGCCTTGAAGATTTGGCGTCATTATTTGTATAGGGTTATTGTGAGATCTATACTAATCACCGGAGTTTGCAGTATCTGTTGAAGCAGAAGGGTCTTAACCTGCATCAGCGGAGATGGTGAGAGCTTCTTAAGAACTACGATATTACTATTTTGTACCATCCGGGGAAGGCCAATGTGGTGGCCGATGCTTTGAGTCGCCGGGCGGAGAGTTTGGGGATTTTAGCATATCTCCCAACAGCAGAGAGACCTTTGGCATTGGATGTTCAGGCCTTAGTGAGCCAGCTTGTCAGATTGGATATTTCGGAGTCGAGTCGGGTATTGGCTTGTATGGTCTCCAGGTCTTCTCTTTATGACCGTATCAGGGAGAATTAGTATGATGACCCCCACCTGCTCGTTCTTCATGACAGGGTTCAGCGAGGTGATGCTAGGGATGTGACCATTGGTGAGGACGGCGTGTTGAGGATGCAGGGCCGGATATGTGTGCCTAATGTAGATGGGCTCAGGGAGTTGATTCTTGAAGAGGCCCATAGCTCCTGGTATTCCATCCATCCGGGTGTCGCGAAGATGTACTAGAATTTAAGACAACACTATTAGTGGAGGAGGATAAAGAAAGATATAGTTGGGTTTGTGGCTCGGTATCTCAATTGTCAGCAAGTTAAGTATGAGCATTAGAGGCCGGGTGGCTTGCTTTAGAGGTTAGACATCTCAGAGTGGAGGTGGGAGCAGATCACCATGGACTTCGTAGTTGGGCTCCCACAGACTTCGAGAAAGTTCGATGCTATTTGGGTTATTGTGGACTGATTGACCAAGTTCGCACACTGCATTCTAGTTGGTACTACTTACACTTCAGAGCGGTTGGCTGAGATTTATATCCGAAAGGTTGTTCGCCTGCATGGCATTCTAGTTTCTATATTTTCAGATAGAGGTACTCAGTTTACGTTGCAGTTTTCGAGGGACGTGCAATGAGAGTTGAGTACTCAGGTTGAGTTGAGCACAACTTTTCACCCTCTGACGGACGGGCAGTCCGAGCGCACTATTCAGATATTAGAGGACATGTTGCGCGCTTGTGTCATTGACTTTAGGGGTTCATGGGACCAGTTCTTGCCGCTCGTGGAGTTTGAATATAACAACAGTTACTAGTCGAGTATTCAGATGGCTCCGTACGAGGCTTTATATAGGAGAAGGTATAGATTTCCGGTAGGATGGTTTGAGCCGGGTGAGGCTAGGCTCTTGGGTACAGACTTGGTCCAGGATGCATTACATAAGGTAAAATTTATTCGGGAGCGGCTTCGCACGCTGCAGTCTAGGCAGAAGAGCTATGCGGATAGGAAGGTCCGTGATGTGTCTTTTATGGTAGGGAAGAAGGTTTTCTTGAAGGTGTCACCCATGAAGGGTGTTATGAGGTTTGGGAAGAGGGGCAAGTTGAGCCCCCGGTTCATTGGGCCTTTTGAGGTGCTTTAGAGGATAGGGGATGTGGCTTAGAAGCTTGCCTTAACCCCCAGATTGTCGAGTGTGCATCCAGTGTTTCATGTTTCCATGCTCCGAAAGTATGTTGGCGATCCATCCCATGTTTTAGACTTCAGCACGGTTCAGCTGGATAGTGATATGACTTATGATGTGGAGCCGGTGGCCATATTGGATCGGCAGATTCGGAAGTTGAGGTCAAAGGATATAGCTTTAGTGAAGGTGCAGTGGAGAGGTCAGCCTGTGGAGGAGGCCACTTGGGAGACCGAGCAGAAGATGCAGAATAGATATCCACACCTATTTGAGACTCCAGGTACGTTTCTAGACCCGTTCGAGAACGAACGGTTGTTAAAGAGGGGGAGGATATAACGATCCGGCCGGTTGTTTCGAGAGTTATAGCCCCGTTTCCCCCATTTCTGCTTCTTTTTTGTGTTATTCAGCTATATTGTATTATACCGGGTTAGTTGGTTCGGGTCCGGAGTGGTTTCGGAGTGAATTGAGACACTTAGTCTTTAAAGTAGAAGCTTAAGTTGGAAAAGTCAATCAGATATTGACTTATATGTAAACGATCTCGGATTCAAATTCTGATTGTTCCATTAGCTCCGTTAGATGATTTTGGACTTAGGAGCATGACCGAAATGTGATTTGGAGGTCCGAAGTGGAATTAGGCTTGAATTGATGAAAGTGAGAAATTTGGCGATTTTGGTCGGTAGTGGAAAATTTGACATCAAGGTCGGAATGGATTTCCAGAAGTTGGAGTAAGTTTGTGGTTTCATTTGTGACGTGTGTGTAAAATTTAAGGTCATTCGTATGTGGTTTGGTAGGTTTCGGCGTCGTTTACAGAATTTTAAAGTTTAGAAGTTCTTAGGCTTGAATCTGAGTGTAATTTAGTGTTTTGATGTTGTTTTGAGTGATTTGATGATTTGCCTAAGTTCGTCTGATGTTGTGGGATATGGTGGTATGTTTGATTGAGGTCCCAAGGGTCTCAGGTTGAGTTCGTGTGATTAACGGAACAAGTTTGGAAATTGGAGGAATTGCTGAAGTTAAACTCAGCTGTCATAGTCGCACCTGCGGATGTCTCATCGCAGGTATGAGCCAGTATAAGCTGGCGGGAGACCGCAGATGGGAGATTGGAGGAGCTGGGCAAAAGGCGCAGGTGCGATGAAGTTCCCGCACCTGCGATGGTCGCAGAAGCGGAGGGTGATGCGCAGGTGATCTTTCGCCGGTGCGAAATTTGGCCGCAGATGCGGAACCTGGGATATTAAGTGAGTTCCGCACCTGCGATTGAAATTCCGCAGGTGCAGCGTCCCGGAAGCGGAAAAGGGCCTGCAGGTGCGGTTTCACTTGGCAGAATGTATAAATTGAGGACTTCGTAATTTTTGCTCATTTCCACCATTTATTAACTCGGACTTTGGAGCTTTTGGGGTGACCTTTGAAGGAGATTCAAGGGTTATCACAGAGGTAAATCGCTTGAGCTCTAATACTCCTAGCTATGGTGTTTTCCCGTTGATTTCTTATCTAATTAGTGGGGTTTTGTAGTGAAAATTGGGGGTTAAGGCTTGGGATTTTTGAGAGTGTAATTTGAGGATTTGAGGGACCAAATGATGTCAGATTTTGATAAATTACATATAGTTAGACTCGTGAGTGAATGAGCTTTCGGGTTTTGTGACTTATGTCATATTTCGAGACATGGGCCCGGGGGTCGGGTTTGAGTCGATTTCGGGTTTTTAGTCTAATTTAGTAGTTTTCTTGTGGAATTGATTCCTTAGCATATATTAATGGTATTGTACTACTTATGGCTAGATTCGGGGCGCTCGGAGGCCGATTTGAGAGGCAAGGGCATTGCGGAATAGAGATTTGCTCGGATTGAGGTAAGTAACGATTGTAAATCTAGTCCTGAGGGTATGAAACCCCGGATATTTGTGTCATGTGACTATTTGGAGGTGACGCACATGCTAGGTGACGGGCGTGTGGGCGTGCACCATTAGGGATTGTGACCTGGTCCACCCCGTAGCAACTGTAAAGTTGAACAACCTGTTGTAGCTATATGCTCTTTATGTGCTTTAGAAAGATTAACTGTAAATCATGCTGGATACCATGACTAGGCTTTATGCCAGTATTGTTTAAACCCTTAGAGGTCTCTTCTTGCTATCCTCTCACTATTTTAGTTGATATCCCGTACTCAGTCATGTTCTTGCATTCTTACATCATAGCTCAGTCTCTGTTATTCTATATGATGCATCATGTAAATGTTGTTTGGGCTAATTTCTTTGATTTCTGAGAGCCCGAGAGACTGGACATGTTTATGACTGAGTGAGGCCGAGGGCGTGTTTGTGAGGTATTGTACCTTAGCACGTGAGTTGTCTAGTGCAGATTCTGATATGATATTATAGCACGTGAGTTATCCGTGCAGCACGTGAGTTGTTCGTGCAGATTATAGCGCTTGGGCTGTAGGAGCCCCTCTGTAGTCTGAACACCTCCAGTGAGTGCAGGTACCTACTGAGTGCGAGTGCCGAGTGTTTAGCGATTGTGAGGCATGAGTGATTGTGACGCATGAGTTATTGTGAGGTTGGAGTGATTGGGATGACTGAGTGATGTTAGCCAGAAGGGCAGTATATAATTTCATCATCCATGCTCATAGTTGCTTTAAGTCCTTGTTTGAGAACTGTTGAAAGATATTTCTAATTGACTTAATTGAACTTGATTTTTAAGCAACTGATTTGACTTAAACTCTGGTTACAAAGCACGCCCCACTTTACTAAATTTTGGTGAACCATACTCACATTCAGCTCGTCACTACTTCTCAGCCTTTATTTACTTTTGTTGCTTACTGAGTTGGTGTACTCACGTTACTCCCTGCACCTTGTGTGCAGATCCAGGCATTTTTGGTCATAGTAGCGGCTGCTGATATTTCTCTATAGCTGATCATTGGAGTTAGCAAGGTAGATGCTCGGCAATCGCAACCCTGTTTTCTTCTTCCTTATTTTCCCCTTAGTTATATTTTTGGATTTTTCCCCGACTATGTTAGTCTTATTGTTGTTAGACCAGTTCTTAGTAGTTGCTCATGACTCAGTGACACCCCGATGTTTGGGGCTTTTCATTCCGCATTCCTATTTTTGAGTTGAACCTTTGTTTCTTTTATTAAGTTCTGCTTTACAAGACGTTGTTTTGGCATATCTTTGAATGAATTATTGTAGTATTGTCGGAGTCGGCTGGCCTAGTACCATCGATAGGCGCTATCACGACAGGTTTGAGTTTAGGGTCGTGACATAACTTTGTGTTACCGGAAAGTTGGTAGAAACACTCTTTTGGCAGGAATTACTATAACACCCTCTAAAGGATCAACGATGATGAGGAAGCTAGTAATGAGGGATCTTCTCTACATAGAAGATGACGATCCTCATCATCTCAACAGGATGCTCGACCTGTTGAGATAGTTACACCAACCGAGGACGGTGACTTGGCACTTTAGGGAGAGCTGGATTTGGTAGATAATGTCAACTCCCATTTTTGGGCCCCAATCGTTATGCCCGGTCTTGTGGGTCTGAGTACCGGGTCCCTACCGTCTTTGGTTGGTGAGCATCCAACAACCATCACTGCATTTGATGTAGCTGTTTCTCACTCTTCAACTCCATTAGCTTCATCTCTGTATTCACCAACACCAGTAACTGCTACATCACTTCCATCTTCATCCACTCTTCCACCAGCAATTGTTACATCATCTCCATCGGCCGCACCTGACCACGAAGAAGGCGTTCCTCTTCCACAGTCCCCAGTTCATGGAAATTTGGGGCAAAATTATGTTACCCCTTCTGAAGATCCACAAAGGAGGAGGAATGTTACTCTTTTGGTCTCTACCGGATGCAACTTGCTATCCCGGCCAGTGGAGCATGCTAATTATATGAAGCCTTTGGCTTCATATAAAGACTGGAAAAAGATTCAAGCACTATCGTGAGAGTGTTTGTTGAACAACGCCATGCACAACAACGTAGCGGTACGTTCCTTTCTTCCTTTATTACTCCTTATATTTTTGGGTATGAACATATACTGAATTTTACCCTTCTTACTTTGTAGGACAATTTTCTTGCTTCTGAGGGCCTTCAAAGGTTGATTCGTGAAAAGGAAGAGATTATCTCTACACGGGATCAGCTTTTGGTAAAGCATGAGCAACATGTCGCTCGCCTTTCGGAACTGGAAGCCAAAGCTATTGAGGATATTGTATTGGAGGCTCGTTTGCAGCAAAGAGAGAAAGAAGTGGTAACCCTTAGCTAAGAAATTGGCCCGCTGAGGGTTAGATATGACAAAGCTAGGGCCAAATGGGTTGAAGTCCATAACGATGTTCTTGCTGCAACTGAACGTGAGGTTGCCTCCGCTGAAAGAGTGACCAACTTAGAGGTAGCCTGGAACTCCAAAATTGATGAGCTTGCTGCTATGGGGGAGAAACATACCCAGTTGGAAGAGAAGTATTTCAAATCTGCTAGGTCTGCCTGGGAAAACCTTTCTGCTGAGCTAACCCAACTCAAATAAGAACTTAAGCGCCACCCCATACTTTGCAATTTTAAAATTCTAAAGTTTTTATGTTTTTTCCAATTTGTTTCTATCTCTAACAACAAAAACTAAACCTAATGTACATATATACATACAACATATCTCCCACCCCACACTTTAAGTTGTCGCATGTCCCCATGACACACAATTAAAAAGTATAAGGTAAAGGAAACTTCCCTAAACATCTAGTCGGGGTCCGAGTCGAAGTCAGGCTCCATTCCACTCCTCTTTTCAGCATTTTTGGGGTACACACCACACTTATCTTTCTCACTTAGTGCAGCTTTCCCTTTTGAGCCCTTCACTTTCCACTCAACACTTGCAGCTAGTTTTTCTTTTGCACCCCCTTTTCTCCATCCATCTTAAACGTCACAGTCTCCTCACCCACTCTAAGCATGCGTTTTCTCTCGTGTATATCCAATATAGCTCTACCCGTTTCTAAGAATGGTCTTCCTAGGATAAGGGGGACCTCCTTGTTTTGCTCCATAATCACCACTATAAAATCCACAGGAAATACAAACTTATCCACCCGAACTAGCACATCTTCCACTATCCCCTCGGGTATTAGAGTCATTTGGTCTGCCAGTTGCAAAGATATTGGTGCATACCTTATCTCTCCGATCTCATTCTCTAGTTTCCTATAAATAGATAGAGGTGTTAAATTAATTGATGTACCGGAATCACATAATGATTTATCAAAATGAATAGTTCCTACAGAGCAAGGTATAGTAAAACTCCCTGGATCTCCACACTTTTGTGGGAGTTTGTTTTGCAATATCGCGCTGTAATGCTCTATGATCTTCACCACCGAGGTCTCCTCGATATTCCTCTTCTTTATAAGGATCTCTTTAAAGAATTTTCCATAAGCAAGAATTTGTGAGAGCACTTCTGCGAATGGTAAGTTTACATGAACCTGTTTCCGCACATCCAAAAATCTCCCAAGCTGCTTGTCCAAATTTTTTCTACTATGCTTTTGAGGCAGGCATCTACTTTCTCTCCTCAGGTTCTTCCCTTATTGAGTTTTCATCCTTCATTTTCTTCTCAGCTTTCATCTGGCCTTTCTTCTTCTTATCAACTTCTCTTTCCAGCTGCTCCCCACTTTCTTTTCATGTCTCACATCATTTTGGATTGGGATGAGATCTTTCAACACTTGCCCACTTATCATAGTTACAACATTCACTATTTCTTTGGGATTTCTTTCAGTATCAACGGGGAGAGTTCCTGGAATCCTCTCAGACAATAGAGTGGATAGCTGCCCAACCTATCATTCCAGGTTTCGAATACCAGTGCCTAGTTCTTTGATAGCTGCTCTATGTTCCCGTATAGCTGCACTATGAGTTTCAAGCCTCTCATCAGTTTTCAGAATAAAGGCCTTCATGAGATCTTCTATGCTAGACTGAATGGGCTATTGAGGCTAAAATTGCTACCTCTGCTAATTTTGGAATGCTGGAGCTCCTTGTCCCTGGGGTCTAGAGTTATTTTCTTGCCATGCATTTGCGGTAACCCCATGTGAACTCTATGAAACACTAGGGTGCCTCTGACCCATTGTATTAAAATTGTAGTTTCCCATATAATTCACTTCCTCAGTTGAGGCTTGACACTCATGAGTAGGGTGTCCTCTTCCACATATATCACAAGCTGCATGAGGCTCCTTTTGTATCGAGGTTAAGGTCAGATTTCGTATTTCTTTAGCCAAAGCATCAAGTTGTACCTACACAGATGTATTAGCATCAACTTGGTGAACTGAAGAGCTCAAAACACATACTTAAATTATGCTCGCTAGTCAAAGATAGTATAGTATAATATCGTATCCACGGGGATTGGAGTTAAATAATATTTTTATAGTTTCTAGCTTGATTGCTATCTAGGAAAATCAACAGTTGAGATTTATATTATTAATAACTAAAATTAACTAAGGATCTAAAGCTATTGACTAATGACTATCGCAACAAAAGTTAGCAAGGAAGTTATCAGTGGCAGAAAAATAGGGGTTGATAGGATAGGTGCAAGATAATTATTTGGGATCTAACTCTAAATAATTCACTTCTAATTTTTGAGTGAGTCTCTCAAATTCACTCAATTATTAGTTCAAACGTTTAGCTGAAACTCCTCTCTCGATTAAGTCTCAACCTCACAAGATGAACCAATTTAAGCACGTGAAGATATGCAAGAATGCGTAATGGATTGGTCTTTAGGAAAACCTCTTTCGATTATTCTCCTAACTAGGTTTAATCAATAATTCAACTAGCCTCTTTCGATTACTAAGAAGAATTAATGAACTCAACCTACAAGATAATGCAAAGTTATCACAAGTTATGCCTTTCTCTATTACATGAACAAGTGAATATAGATACAACAGTTAAATTATCCAAAAACGCTTCAATACATAAAACTAGAGTTATAATCCACAAACTAATATCAATACACCAAATCCATCAAACACTAAAGGGAACTACTCCATATATATGGAGAAATTCATCATAAATAAGTCTAAAGTAAAGGAAAACATAAATTCAGTACAAACTCGGGTCTTGTGTGAGGAAGGAATGATGAAATCCTTGTGATTTTGTTCTTCCAGCTCCTCCTTAGCCTCCTTAGGTCGAATATGTATCAAAAGTCCAGAAAATAATGTTTTTCCATCTATTTATATCAAGTAGGGTACGGCCCAATGAAATCACCTTCTCCTAGCTGAAATAGGAAAATAACTCTATAAATATTGCACAGGCATGCCACATGAGGCGACACGCCATGCGGGGCATTAGTGGGGAAATTCAGAGAGTTTATTTCTGAGAGACAGCAGGAAAATGTACACGCGCGGCACCTCACGTGCCTCCCCACACGCCGCGGCTGTGTGCTTTTCTCAGAGTACGGAATTTTGCTCGCTTTTTGATATCCAAATGTTGTTTTCGACCCACGAACGCGATCCTAGCTCAATCCCTTGGGCTTTTGCTCAGACTTCAAAGCTCCAAATAGCTCTAATTCTTTCCATACATGTACATAGCTCGGAATCTCTCTTACGAGCAATAAAACATGCAATAAGAACAAAACACTAGCGATTAAAGATCAAACACAATAAAAGTGCAGTATATTAGAGTGCAATAAGTGACTAAAAAACGAGATTATAGCCTACCATCAACACCCCACACTTAAACCATTGCTCATCCTCGAGCAATCAAACTACACTTCACATAGACACGGTATATTTAAATAACTCTCATAACTCATCACACCAAGAATATTTAAAACAGATTAAGTACAAGACCGTAACATCCTAGCCTCAAAATTTGATTCAAAAGCACCACGCATTAGTTATAACCCGCTCACTTACTCTAACACAGAGGTCAAGCATTACCTTTCCTTCATGAATTAAGTGCCCGTACACAACAATAGAGAGTAGTTCCGCACACAATCAAATTAAGAACAATTAGGAACTCAAGATAGAAAGAATTCGCTTACCCTCAGAAACAACTTTCATATGCCATAAAAGACGTACCATAGGCTTTCCCATAGTGTACTACTCTATGAATCGAGCCCATTCAATCTAGGAACAAGTAGGACTTTATTGGTTGTAATGTAGGCTGCGGGATAGGTAGGATACATTTTGATATAAGAGTGACTACACCTCCCAAAGTACTTTAATACATGTATTTCATTGTTCAAAACTCCACACTTATGTCAAACCAGAACTCCACCTTCACAATCAATATACATTAACTCCCTACTTCTTTAAGCATAATTACATCAAGATTCACCATATAGCTCTAATTCATTCCATACATGTACACAGCTTGGAATCTCTTACGAGCAATAAAACATGCTCAAACACAATAAAAGTGCAATATATTAGAGTGCAATAAGCGACTAAAAAACGAGATTATAGCATACCATCAACACCCCACACTTAAACCATTGCTCGTCGTCGAGCAATCAAACTACACTTCACATAGACACGATATATTTAAACAACTCTCATAACTCATCACACCAAGAATATTTAAAATAGATTAAGTACAATACCGTAACATCCTAGCCTCAAAATTTGATTCAAAAGCACCACGCATTAGTTATAACCCGCTCACTTACTCTAACACAGAGGTCAAGCATTACCTTTCCTTCATGAATTAAGTGCCCGTACACAATAATAGAGAATAGTTCCGCACACAATCAAATTAAGAACAATTGGGAACTCAAGATAGAAAGAATTCGCTCACCCTCAGAAACAACAATCATATGCCATAAAAGACGTACCATAGGCTTTCCCATAGTGTACTACTCTATGAATCAAGCCTATTTAGTCTAGAACAAGTAGGACTTTATTGGTTGTAATGTAGGCTGCGGGATGGGTAGGATACATTTTGATATAAGAGTGACTACACCTCCCAAAGTACTTTAATACATGTATTTCATTGTTCAAAATCCCACACTTATGTCAAACCAGAACTCCACCTTCACAATCAATATACATTAACTCCCTACTTCTTTAAGCATAATTACATCAAGATTCACCATATAGCTCTAATTCATTCCATACGTGTACATAGCTCGGAATCTCTTACGAGCAATAAAACATGCTCAAACACAATAAAAGTGCAGTATATTAGAGTGCAATAAGCGACTAAAAAACGAGATTATAGCATACCATCAACACCCCACACTTAAACCATTGCTCGTCGTCGAGCAATCAAACTACACTTCACATAGACACGATATATTTAAACAACTCTCATAACTCATCACACCAAGAATATTTAAAACAGATTAAGTACAATACCGTAACATCCTAGCCTCAAAATTTGATTCAAAAGCACCACGCATTAGTTATAACCCGCTCACTTACTCTAACACAGAGGTCAAGCATTACCTTTCCTTCATGAATTAAGTGCCCGTACACAACAATAGAGAGTAGTTCCGCACATAATCAAATTAAGAACAATTAGGAACTCAAGATAAAAAGAATTCGCTCACCCTCAGAAACAACATTCATATGCCATAAAAGACGTACCATAGGCTTTCCCATAGTATACTACTCTATGAATCGAGCCCATTCAGTCTAGGAACAAGTAGGACTTTATTGGTTGTAATGTAGGCTGCGGGATGGGTAGGATACATTTTGATATAAGAGTGACTACACCTCCCAAAGTACTCTAATACATGTATTTCATTGTTCAAAACCCCACACTTATGTCAAACCAGAACTCCACCTTCACAATCAATATACATTAACTCCCTACTTCTTTAAGTATAATTACATCAAGATTCACCATTATCAAGGAATATTTTCACAACAATATACTATTTTTCTTTCTTTTCTTTTTCAATTCAAGTGGCTCTTACTTTTCTAATACATTTCATCTTTCTCCTTATTTCAATAGTTCCACTCAAAAGCTAAACCAACCACCCCACACTTCACTTTTACAAAGATTATAACAAATTCAAGTGCGCACGAGAGGTACAAGGTTCAAATAGAGTTGTTAGGGCTTGTAATGTGGTTGCCAAAGAAACAGGATTATAGGCTCAAAGGGGGTTAACTACGATACATAATAATTAGGTAGGTAATAGCATATAATTGGCTCAACAAAGAAATGCCTAAATCACTTCCAAGACTGAATCCAGCTACTATTTCGCTTTGCAAACACGGGGGCAAGTTCTAGACATCAAATGCAATGCACAGAATACACAAAACTCACACCCACATGGCACATAACTTACTCAAGATTGGACTCATCAAGACACTCTAGCCAAAGCAGTTAAGCAACGTTAAGATAATACAATTTAAGGTTATTATACAAGAGTAAACAAATGAGCCTAAGCGTCATAACTAAAGCACTCACCGTTCTCAATGGGTAATAAAGTTAAGAGATATTTCCTTTAACTCAAATCATAACACAAGGTTTTCTACTCCTAAAAAAATAAAAACTAACTATACCCGGTTCAAACAAAACCCTTGAAAATGAATCACGACACAAAGAAAAATCAAAGGGAAATTATTACACTACCTACAAAAGAAAATCTTTTTGTCTTTTTCCTTTCGACTTTAATCCCTCAAGAAACATGTTGATGATATTCATCGTCGGGAAAAATCAAAAAATTGAAATTTGTTTATGATTTGTTTCCAATTATTTCTATGTCCAACTACTACAACTAACAAAAAGAAAACTCGTACACATACATATATACAAATACCCCCTACCCCACACTTTAAGTTGTGGCATGTCCACATGTCACACAATTAAAAAGCTTAAGGTAAAGAAAACTTCCCTGAACATCTAGTGGGGGTCTGAGTTGAAGTCGGGCTCCATTTCCCGCCTTCGGACTAATGCGCACGTCCATGCCGACAGCTTCTTCTCAGCCTTCTATGGGTGCACCCCACACTTATATCTCTCACTAACCGCAACCTTATTTCGAGCCCTTCACTTTTCACTCAACACTTGCTGCTGGCTTCTCCTTTTTCACCCTCGTTTCTACATTCCTTCTTCTTTTTCTTAGTTGCCTTCTTGCCTTTCTTCTTATCAACCTCACTTTTCAGCTGCTCCCCACTTTCTTTTTCATGTACCACCTCTTTTTGGAGTGGAGTGGTATCTTTCAACACTTGCCATCTTCTAAAGGTCACAACATTCACTGTTTCTTTGGGATTTCTCTCAGTGTCAGCTGGGAAAGTACCTAGGACTATCTCAGACAAAAGAGTGGCTAGCTGCACAACCTGTCTTTCCATATTTGGAAACCCAGTACTTATTTCTTTGATAGCTTCTCTATGTTCACGTATAGCTGCGCTATGAGTTTCAAGCCTCTCATCAGTCTTGATAATGAAAGTCTTTATTAGATCCTCTAAACCGGGCTGAATGGGTTGTTGAAGCTTAAATTGTTGCCTCTGCTTATTTTGGTATGCTTGAGCTCCTTGTCCCTACGGGCTAGAGTTATTTTGTTACCAACCATTCGTAGTACATCCAGGTGAACTCCATGAAAATCCGGGGTGCCTCTGACCAATCGCATTATAATTTCCCACAACATTTATCTTCCTCTGTTTACACTCATAAGTAGGGTGTCCTCTTTCACATATATCACAAGCTGCGTGAGGCTCACTTTGTATCAAGGCTAAGGTCATCTTCCTTATCTCTTTGGACATAGCATCAAGTTGTATCGGCACAGATGTTGTAGCATCAACTTGGTGAACACTAGTTGATCTTCTTCTTTCAGCACTCTCAGAGGGCCACTGATTTGCGTCTTCAGATAACTCATCAAGAATTGTGACTATCTCCTCTAGAGTCTTCTTCATCAATGGACCGCCAGCTGTATTTCTCAATACTCTACGTTAGGTTGGTGTCAATCCATCCCAATAGTCCTGGAGTTACATCCAGAGTTCAATTCCGCTATGTTGACACTTTCTGACTATCTTTTTAAACCTCTCCCAAGCTTCAAATACAATTTCATTCTCTTTCTGGCAGAAGTTACTAATTTCTCTTCTGAACTTGCCCATTTTAGATGATGAGAAATATTTATCAAAAACTTTTCTGGTCATCTCATCCCATGTTCGAATTGATCCATTAGGTAAGTGTTGAAGCCACTGCTTTGCGTCATCTTTGAGTGTGAAGGGGAATGCCCTTAAGTAAACTACATCTTGTGACACACCATTGTATTAAAAGGTGTTCATAATCTCCTCGAAGTCCATTGGATGTGTGTTTGGATCTTCGTTTGGCTTCCCTCTGAAGAAACAACAGTTTTTAAGGGTTTGGAGCAACCCTTGCTTCAACTTAAAATTATTAATTGCAATTAGAGGTGGTCTAACACTTGATAAACCTTGATTGTAGACCGGTCTAGCATAATCGCCAAGTGGTCTCCCAGGCAAGGGTTGATGTTGATTACGTCTACGACCCCTCTCTTCTTCGTAGATAATCTGCGCATCTCTAAAAGTTGCTTTCTCAGCATATCGTGCAGCTTGTTCTCTTTGTTGGGCTGCTTCTATCGCAGCCAAGTCCACATTATCATCATCGTTTCCAGCCATAGTTTCAATGGTTGAGTATTGCCCAAACTTTTCCAACATCTCGGTTATATTTTTTTCATTCTTCAACTGTCGCAGTTGTTTCTCAATTTCTGGCTTGTGTGGTAGCACTTCCTTCGCAGAAGCTCGAGTCATGCACCAATCTAACTTGTGACCTACGCACAATCAAAGAATACTAAACGTAAAAAGGAAAAAATAAAATAAAATACAAATTTCTAAATTAGCACTACAGACTATTTCAAACACTATTAATTGCCAATCGCCAGCAACGGCGCCAAAATTTGAGGAGCTCGAGACACACTCTTAAATTATGCTCGCTAGTCAAAGATAGTATAGTATAATATTGTACCCACAGGGATCGGAGTTAAATAGTATTTTCGTAGCTTCTAGCTTGATTGCTATCCATAAGAATCAACAATTGATATTTATATGATTAATAACGAAAATTAACTAAGAATCTAAAGCTATTGACTAATGACTATCGCAACAAAGATAAGCAAAGAAGTTATCAGTGGTAGAAAAATAGGGGTTGATAGGATAGGTGAAAGATAATTGTTTTGGATCTAACTCTAAATAATTCATTTTTAATGTTTAAGTGAGTCTCTCGAATTCACTCAATTATTAGTTCAAACATTTAGCAGAAACGCCTCTCTCGATTAAGTCTCAACCTCACAAGATGAACCAATTTAAGCACGTGAAGATATGCAAGAATGCGTAATAGATTGGTTTTAGAAAAACCTCTTTCGATTATTCTCCTAACTAGGTTTAATCAATAATTCAACTAGCCTCTTTCGATTACTAAGAAGAATTAATAAACTCAACCAACAAGTTAATGCAAAGATATCACAAGTTATGCCTTTCTCGATTACATGAACAAGTGAATATAGATGCAACAGTTAAATCATCCAAAAATGTTTCAATACATAAAACTAGAGTTATAATCCAAAAAAAAATATCAATACACAAAATTCATCAAACCCTAAAGGAAACTACTATATAGATATGGAGCAATTCATCACAAATAAGTTTAAAGTAAAGAAAAACATAAATTCAATCCAAACTCGGGTCTTGACTGAGGAAGGAATGATGAAATCATTGTTCTTTTATTCTTCAAACTCCTCCTTAGCCTCCTTATGTCGAATATGTGTCAAAAGTCTAGAAAATAATATTTTTTCATATATTTATACCGAGTAGGGCCCGGCCCAGACGAAATCATCTTCTCCTAGCCGAAATGGAAAATAACTCTGTAAAAGTTGCATAGGCACGCCGCATGGGGCGACACGCCATGCATGGCATTAATGGGGAAATGCAGAGAGTTGATTTCTAACAGATAGGAGGAAAATGTACGCGCGCGGTACCCCACGCGCTTCCCTACGCGCCGCGACTGTGGGCTTTTCTCAGAGTACGGAATTTTCCTTGCTTTTTGATATCCAGATGTGGTTTTTGACCCCCGAATGCAATCCCGGCTTAATCCTTTGGGTTTTTGATCAGACGTCAAAGCTCCAAATAGCTTGAATTCATTACATACATCTACATAGCTCAGAATCACTCTTACAAGGCATAAAACACGCAATAAGTACAAAACACTAGCAATTAAATCTCAAATACAATAAAAGTGCAGTAAATTAGAGTGCAATAAGCGACTAAAACACACGATTATAGCCTACCATCATGAACACCAGTTTATCTACTTGTTTCAACACTCTCAGAGGGCCGCTGAATAGCATCTTCAGATAACTCATCAAGAATTTTACCTATCTCCTCTAGAGTCTTCTTCATCAAACTGCATTGCTCAATGTTCTACGCGAGGCCGGTGTCAATCCTTCCCAAAATTCATGGAGTTGTATCCAGACTTTAATTCCGCTATGTTGACAATTTCTAACAATATCCTTAAACCTCTCGCATGCTTCAAAAATAGTTTCAGTCTCTTTCTGGAAGAAGTTATGGATTTCTATTCTAATCTTGCCCATCTTAGCTGAGGAGAAATATTTATCAAGGAATTTTCTGGTCATCTCCTCCCAAGTTCTGATCGATTCACTGGGCAAACTCTGAAGCCTTTCCTTAGCGTCATCTTTAAGTTAAAAGGGAAATGCTCTTAAGTACACTGCATCTTGTGACACCCAATTGTATTGAAAGGTGTTTATAATCTCCTCGAAGTTCATTAGATGTGTGTTTGGATTTTCGTTTGGCTTCCCTTTCAAGACACAACAATTCTGAAGGGTTTGAAGCAACCCTTGCTTCAACTCGAAATTGTTTTCTGCAATTGGAGGTGGTCTAACACTGGATAATCCTTGATTGTATAGCGGTCTAGCATAATGTCCAACTGGTCTCCCAAGCAATAGTTGATATTGATTAAGTCTGAGACCCCTCTCTTCTTCATAGATATTCTGTGCATCTCTAACAGCTGCTTCCTCAGCATCCCATGTAGCTTTTTTCGTTGTTGAGCTGCCTCTCTTGTAGTCAAATCTACATTATCATCACCATTTCTAGCCATAGTTTATTTGGTTGAGGACCTCCCAACCTTTTCTGAGGTCTCGGTGAGATATCTTTCCTTCTTTGTGTGTCGTAGTTGTTTTTCTATCTCTGGTTCATGTGGTAGCACTTTCTTCGCAGAAGTTCTAGTCATGCACCACTCTGAACCTGTAACCTGCTCACAGTCAGAGAACACCAAACGTAAAAAGAGGAAAATAAAATAAAATAAAAAAGAAAAATACCTGAATTAGCACTACAAACTATTTCAAACACTATTGATTGCCAATTCCCGGTAATGACGCCAAATTTTGACGAGCTCGAAATACACACTTAATTTATGCTCGCTAATCAAATATAGTATAGTATAACATTGTATCCACAAGGATAAGATTTAAACAATATTCTCATAGTTTCTAGCTTGATCGTTGCCCAAGATGATCAACAATTGAGCTTTATATGATTTCTAACTAAACTTAACTAAGATCTAAAGTTATTGACTAATGACAATTGAAACAAGGAAGTTATTAGTGGGAGGAAAAAGGGGTTGATAGGATAGGTGTAAGATAGTTATTTTGGATCTAACTCTAGATAATCAACTTCTAATATTTAAGTGAGTCTCTCGAATTCACTCAATTATCAGCACAACGGTTCAGCAAAAATTCCTCTCTCGATTAAGTTTCAACCTCACAAGATGAACTAATTTAAGCACGTGAAAATATGCAAGAATGCGTAGTGGATTGGTCTTTAGAAAAACCTTTTTTGATTATTCTCCTAACTAGGTTTAATCAATGATTCAACTAGACTCTTTCGATTACTAATAAGAATCTATGAACTCAACCAACAAAATAATGAAAATATGTCACAAGTTATGCCTCTCTCGATTACATGACTAAGTGAATATAGATACAACAGTTAAATCATCCAAAAATGCTTCAATACATAAAACTAGAGTTATAATCCACAAACAATCATCAATACACCAAATCCATCGAACCTTAAAGAGAACTACTCCATAGATATGGAGAAATTCGTCACAATTAAAATTAAAGTACAGGGAAACATATGTTCAATTCAAATTCGGGTCTTGAGTGAGGAAGGAATGATTAAATCCTTGAGCTCGTGTTCTTCCAACTCCTACTTCGCCTCCTTAGGTCGAATATGTGTCAAAAGTCCAGAAAATAATATTTTCCATCTATTTATACCAAGTAGGGTACGGCCCAACGAAAACACCTTCTCTTAGACGAAATTAGATTTTCACTCTGTAAAATTTGCACATGCTGCGCATGGGGCGACGCGCCATGCGGGGCATTAGTGGAGAAATCTAGAGACCTTGAAAATTATCTGTTAGGCGGATTTTTACACTATCGCGCAGCGGTGGGCGTCGCACAGTGCGTCGCTTTAGTGGCCATTTCAAGAGAATTGGCCAATTTCAATTCATATACTATTTTGTCTCGTGTAATGATGAATTGGGAAGCCACTGCATGTTGCACACGTCACTTGCATGTCTCAATTTGGAGGATTCAATTCCTTAACTTATGAGAATTTTGGCTTAATGGTGCACGTCTTCCAACAAGCCGTGAAAGGCCATTTTTTGGCTTTGGGCATTTTTTTCGCTTTTTAGATACATACACGGTACTCGACCCCCGAACTCGATCATAGTTAAATTTCTTTCGGGTTTTTACTCAGACTTCAAAACTCTAAATAGTTCGAATTAGCTCTATAACATCTACATCACTCGGAATCACATCTACAAGGCATAAAACACACAATAAGTGCAAAACACTACCATTTAAAAGCTCAAATACTAGTAAAGTATAGTGAATTAGAGTAAAATAAGCGACTAAAATACGTAACTATAGCTTACTATCAACACCCCACACTTAAACCATTGCTTGTCCTCGAGCAATCAAACTACACTTCATATAGACACGACATAAACACGACCTTTTTAAACAACTCTCCTTACTCATCACACCAAGAATATTTAAAATAGATTAAGCACTCTAACGTAACATCCTCTCCTCAAGATTTGACTCAAAAACACCACACAGTTTTTCACAACCTGCTTACTTACTCTAACACAGAGGTCAACGACCTTACCTTTCCTTCATAAATCAAGTGCCCTCACACAACAATATACAGTAGTTCCACACATAATAAATTTTAAGAACAATCAGGAACTCAAGATAGAAAGAATTCACTCACTCTCAAAAGTAATATTCATATGCTGCAAAAAATATACCATAGGCTTGTCTGTAGTATACTACTCTACTAATTGAGCTCATTCAGTCAAGGATCAAGTAGGACTTTAATTGGTTGTAATGTTGGCTGCGGGACGAGTAGGATACATTTAGATATAAGAGTGACTACACCTCCCTTAGCACTTTAATACATACATTTCATTGTTCAAAACCCCACACTTATGTCAAACCATAACTCCACCCTTAAATCAACATATATCAACTCCTAACTTCTTTAAGTATAATTATATCAAGAGTTACCGCAATCAAGGAATATTTTCACAATCATACAATTATTTTTTTATTTCTTTTTCATTTCAAGTGACTCTTACTTTGTTTTTAAACAGTGCACCTTTTTCCTTATTTCATTAGTTCCACCCAAAAGCCAACCCAATCACCCCACACTTCAACTTTTGCAAAGTTCATAACAAATTCAAGTGCTCAAGAGGTAAAAGGTTCAATTAGATGGGCAATTCGCACAAATGGGTAAGGCTTGCAATGTGGTTGCTAAAGAAACAGGATTACAGGCTTAAAGGGGTTAACTAAGATACATAACAATTAGGTGGGTAACCATATAACTGTCTTAACAAAGAAATGCCTAAATCACTTCCAAGACTGAATAAAACAACTATTTCTCTTTGCAAACACGCGGGGAAAATTCTAGACATCAAATGCAATGCACAGAATACACAAAACCTCACACCCACATGGCACATAACTCACTCAAAATTGGACTATCAAGACACTCTAGTCAAAGCAGTTAAGCAAAGTTAAGATCATACAATTTAAGATACTTATACGAGAGTCAAAAACTGAGCCAAAGCGTCACAACTAAAATACTTACTGTTCTCAAGGTATAATAAACTTAAGAGATATTGCCTTGCATTCAAACCATAGTGCAAGGCTTCGTACTCCTAAAAAAATAAAAATTAATTACACCCGGTTCAAACAAAACCCTTAGAAAATAACGGCGGCACAAAGAAAAATCAAGGGGGAATTAATACACTACCTAACAAAAGAAAATATTTTTGTATTTTTCTTTCGACTTTAATCCCTCAAGAAACCCATCGAATGATATCCATCGTCGGAAATAATCAAAAACATTTCAAATTTTTATGTTTTTGTTTCAATTTCCCAACTACTACAGCTAACAAAACTAATACATATATATACGACATACAATTATCCTAGACCCCACACTTTAAGTTGTGGCATATCCCCATGACACACAATTAAAAAGCATAAGGTAAAGAAAACTTCCCTGAATCTCTAGTCGAGGTCTGAGTCGAAGTCGGGCTCCATTCCTCGCCTTCGAACTAATGCGCACATCCATGCCGACAGCTTCTTCTCAGCCTTTTTGGGGTACACCCCACACTTATCTTTCTCACTCGCTGTAGTCTTCTCTTTTGAGCCCTTCACTTTCCACTCAACACTTGCAGATGGCTTCTCCTTTTTCACCCTCGTTTCTAAATTCATCTCGAAAGTTACAGTCTTTTCACCCACTCTAAGCATGAGCTTTCTCTCATGTATATCTAATATTGCTCTACCCGTTGCTAGAAATGGTCTTCCTAATATTAGGGGGACCTCCTTATTCTCCTCCATATTCACTACTCTAAAATCTACAGGAAATACAAACTTATCTACCCGAACTAAGACATCTTCCACTATCCCCTCGGGTATCAGAGTCGACTGGTCTGGAAGCTGCAAAGATATTGGCACTGACCTTATCTCTCCAATCTTCTTCTCCAGTTTCATGTAATTAGATAGAGGCATTAAGTTAATTGAGGCACCAAAATTACATAAAGATTTATCCAAATTAATAGAGCCTGAAGAGAAAGGTATAGTAAAACTCCCTAGGTCTCCACACTATTGTGGGAGCGTGTTTTGCAATATAGTACTGCAATGCTTTGTGAGCTTCACCACTGAGGTCTCTTCTATCTTCCTCTTCTTTGTCAGTATCTCCTTAAAGAATTTGGCATAAGCTGACATTTGGGAGAGCACTTTTGTGAATGGCAAATTTACATTAACTTGTTTCAGCATATCCAGAAATCTCTCAAATTGTTTGTCCAGCTTTTCTCTATATAGATTTTGAGAAAAAGGTAGAGCAGGCATATGCTTGCTCTCATTAGATTCATCCCTTCTCGAAGTTTCCTCCTTCTTCTTTTTATCAGCTCCCTTCTTGCCATTCTTCTTCTTTTCAATATCATGCTTCAGCTGCTCCTCATTTTCCTTTTCAAGTTTTACCTCTTTATGGATCAGGGTTGGATCTCTCAATACTTGCCCACTTCTCAAGGTCACAACATTCACCGTTTCTTTGGGATTTCTCTCAGTATCAGCGGGGAGAGTACCTGGAACCCTCTCAGATAATATTGTTGCAATCTATCCCACTTTTCTCTCCAGGTTTCGAAAACCAGTGCCCAATTCTTTGATAGCAGCTCTATGAGCGTCCAGACTCTCATCTGTCTTGATAATGAAAGCCTTCACTAGATCCTCTAGACCAGGCTGAATGGGCTGTTAAGGCTAAAATTGTTGCCTCTGCTAATTTTGGTATGATGAAGCCCCTTGTCTCTATGGTCTAGAGTTATTTTGTTGCCAAGCATTCGCGGTACCCCCAGGTGAACTCCATGAAAATCCGGGGTGCCTTTGACCTATTGCATTAAAATTGTAGTTCCCCACAACATTTACTTCCTTAGTTGAGGCTTGACACTCATGCGTAGGGTGTCCTCTTCCACATATATCACAAGCTGCGTGAGGCTCATTTTGTATTGAGGCTAAGGTCAACTTACTTATCTCTTTGGCCATAACATCAAGTTGTACCTGCACCGATGTGTTAGCATCAACCTGATGAACACTAGTTGATCTTCTTCTTTCAATACTGTCAGAGGGCCACTGATTTGCATCTTCAGATAACTCGTCAAGAATTGTGACTATCTCCTCTGGAGTCTTCTTCATCAATGGACCTCCATCTGCATTGCTCAATGTTCTACGTGAGGCCGGTGTCAATCCATCCCAAAAGTCCTGGAGTTGCATCCAGAGTTCAATTCCATTGTGTTGACACTTAACAATCTCCTTAAACCTCTCACATGCTTCAAAAATAGTTTTAGTATCTTTCTGGCAGAAGTTATGGATTTATCTTCTAAACTTGCCTGTTTTAGCTTAGGAGAAATATATATCAAGGAATTTTCTAGTCCTTTCCTCCCATGTTCTAACTGATCCCGTGGGTAAGCTTCGAAGCCACTACTTAGCATCATCTTTGAGTGTAAAGGGGAATACCCTTAGATACACTGCATCTTGTGACTCACCATTGTATTGAAAGGTGTTCATAATCTCCTCGAAGTCCATTAGATGTATGTTTTTGGATCTTCGTTCATCTTCCCTCTGAAGACACAACAGTTTTGAAGGGTTTTGAGCAACCCTTGCTTCGACTCGAAATTATTAGCTACAATTGGAGGTGGTCTAACAATTGATAAACCTTTATTGTACACCGGCCTAGCATAATCGCCAAGTGGTTGCCCAGGAAAGGGTTGATGTTGATTAAGTCTGAGGCCCCACTCGTCTTCATAGATGTTCTGCGCATCTCTAATAGTTGTTTCATCAGCATCCCATGAAGCTTGTTCTCTTCATTGGGTTGCTTCTCTCGCATCCAAATCCACATTATCCTCACCGTTTCTAGCCATAAGTGCTTTGGTTGAGGATTGCCCAACCTTTTCTGTTGTCTCGTTGAGATTTCTTTCCTTCTTCAGGTATCGCCGTTTTTTTGTTTAATTTCTGGATGGTATGGTAGCACTTCCTTCACAGAAGCTCTATCATACACCAACCTCAACCTGAAACCTGCGCACAGTCAAAGAACACCAAACGTAAAAAAAAGAAAATTAGAATAAAATAAAAAGAAAAATTCCTGAATTAGCACTACAAACTATTTCAAACACTATTGATTGCCAATCCCCGACAATGATACCAAAATTTGACGAGCGCAAAATACACACTTAAATTATACTCGCTAATCAAATATAGTATAGTATAATATCGTATCTACATGTATTGGATTTAAATAATATTCTCGTAGTTTCTAACTTGATTGCTATCCAAGATGATCAACAATTGAGATTGATATGATTTCTAACTAAAATTAATTAAGAGTCTAAAGGTATTGACTAATGGCAATCGAAACAAGGAATAAGCAAAGAAAGTTATCAGCGGGATAAAATAGGGTTTTGATAGATAGGTGCAAGATAATTATTCTGGATCTAACTCTAAATAATTCACTTCTAATGTTCAAGCGAGTCTCTCGAATTTACTCAATTATTAGTTCAAACGTTCAGCAAAAACTCCTCTCTCGATTAAGTCGTAACCTCATAAGATGAACCAATTTAAGCACGTGAAGATATGCAAGAATGTGTAGTGGATTGGTCTTTAGGAAAACCTCTTTCGATTATTCTCCTAACTAGGTTTAATCAATAATTCAACTAGCCTCTTTCGATTGTGTAGAAGAATCTATGAACTTAACCAACAATGTAATGCAAAGATATCACACGTTATGCCTCTCTCGATTACATGAACATGTGAATATAGATGCAACATTTAATTCATCCAAAAACGATTCAATACATAAATCTAGAGTTATAATCCACAAAAAATCATCAATATACCAAATCCATCAAACCGTAAACAAAACTACTCCATAATCATGGAGAAATTCATTATCACAAATATAATTAAAGTATATGAAAACATAGATTCGATCCAAACTCGGGTCTTGAGTGAGGAATGAATGATGAAATCCTTGTCTTGTGTTCTTCCAACTCCTTCTTAGCTTTCTTAGGTCGAATATGTGTCAAAAGTCCAGAAAATAATATTTTTCATATATTTATACCAAGTAGGGTCAGGCCCAGACGAAATCACCTTCTCCTAGCCGAAATTATATTTTTATTCTGTAAAGATTGCACAGACGGCATGGGGCGACACGCCATGCGGGGCATTAGTGGAAAAATCCAGAGACCTTGCAAATTATCTGTCAGGTAGATTTTTACACTGTCGCGCCGCGGTGGGCGTCGCACAATGCATCGTTTTTTTGGCCATTTCAAGAGAATTGGCCAATTTCAATTCATCTACTATTTTGTCTCGTCTAATGATGAATTGGGCAGCCACTTCATGTTGCACACGTCACTTGCATGTAGCAATTTGGAGGATTCAATTCCTTAACTTATGAGAATTTTAGCTTTATGGTGCATGTCTTCCAACAAGCCGTGAAAGGCCATTTTTTTGTCTTTGACCATTTTTTTTTCACTTTTTATATACATACGCGGTTCTCGATCCCCGAACTCGATCCCGATTAATTTGTTTTTGTGTTTTTACTCAGATTTCAAAGTTTTAAATAGCTCGAATTGGCTCTCTAACATCTACATCACTCGGAATCACATCTACAAGGCATAAAACACACAATAAGTGCAAAATACTACCATTTAAAAGCTCAAACACTAGTAAAGTGCAGTGAATTAGAGTGCAATAAGCGACTAAAATACGTGACTATAGCCTACCATCACGGGGTGGCCTAGAATGATCGCATGTTGCTCTTGCAAGACCGTTACCGCGTCAATGACATGTTCCTCATCAACATCATCGGGAGTTATCTCCCGAACATGTCGAGGATATTGCCTGTCATGCACTGGTGTGGCGCCATTCCCCTCATTGTGGGTGTCACTGATTGAGTCCTCGAAATGAGGCTGATCCTCTCGAATCTCGAGGTTGTGCATATTGTTAACACTGTTATCTGCTATTTCTTATAATTTTTTCTAAGATAAAATAATCAAAATACGTTAGTAAAAAGGCAAGGATCAATTTAATTACACGGTTGTCTAGGCCCCACGGTTGGCGCCAAATTATTTACTTGTAAAACGGTAAAGTTGAATTTATACGTGGTTTCTAGACAAATAAATTAATTTGATCCTGAAATAATAAAATAATCGAAGAACTATGCATACTTAGCGTTGGGATGTAGACGAAACAGCGGAAGCAACAGTTTCGGGAATAAAATTTTCGGGCACCACAACAACAAAATTAAAATTTTCTATAACGGGTAATTGCTCTTAATGCCATGAAATGTTCTCTATTAAATACTACCGGGTGAAGAATATTTATCACATCTTTATGAGCGTTATTCTTTCCGGTGACAAACGAAACAGCTGTCTTCGGTCATTGGCCACCCCCCGTCTTGGATTCCACGTATCCCTTTTTTGGGCGGCCACGTGTCATAGCATATTTTACCTTATACATCTAAGAGATATTATTTTGTCTTTAACATGTAGCTAATTTGGTTTCGAAACACAAGATGACATGATGTGTGATTCTTGAAATTAAGCTAAATTGGTCTTCCCTTTTTTTGCTTAGAAAAAATAAAATAATTTGTTGAGAAGTCATTGATAAAATTGGATATATAGTAGGGTACAACATTACTGTATTAGGAAGCTTCAACCATGTTGTGCTTCTTACCCACTGAGTTGCCGTGTCAAATGTCGAGGAAGCGAAAGCAGTTGATTTTGTAAGATTGCAATTTAAAGGGATCCAAATGTAGGGTAAAGTTAACACTATTTCGAATAAATAATGGTCTATAATTAAACAGACTCTTGCATTGAGTCCGGTACTGAAATTGTAGAACTATCTTGATTTTCTAAACCAATGTTTAGAATTAACATCTTTAGAATGGGAAACTCCAAAACAGACTAATAAATTATAGTAAGAGAACTTTAAGTAAAAAATTAACTACTAGAGGCAAATGCAACGACATGGGAAGGAATGCAGTTCTTGCGCAGTTACGTCATATATTAGTTAGTCCCGGCAAACTAGTACCGTTAGAAACTAGTCGTCCTTTAATTTACTTTGTACTTTTCAAGCCCTTTAAATATTAAATAAAATATATATTTTGTAATTTTACTCTTAATAATGATAGTATTTTTAAAAGACTTGGAAAATAATTTGGAGATGAGTAGTTAATAATAAGGGAGAAAAAATAATTGTATTTCTCTTGATTTAGTATAATGGACAAATAAAAATAAAAAAAATATATTTTTAATATAGTGAATAAGTAAAGATGAACGGATGGAGTACATACTTTTTGCTTTTCTCTTTCCATTCCTCATCGAAATAAATACACAAAAAGGAAAAGAGAGCAAACTAATTGATGATTTATTTATCCAAAAACCAAAAATGAAGGTGCATTAGTATCTGAATCATATCAATTTCTCTCTCTATTTATTAGGATCTGTACAACTTGTTTCGGAAGTATCAGATTTATTAAACCAACCATAAGAAAGAAGAAAAAGGGAAAAAGAGAATTGAGAGAGAGGAAGATAAGATTTTTCATTCAAATTAAATAACAGAAATCAGTACACTTGTTCTTCTTAAATACAGATTCCATAGCATTGGATTCTATAATCCCTAACTTACTCTACCGGACTAAATTGAAATACATTAAAAGTTAATTTGCGCTAAACTGAACAATTGGAAACTACTAAAAATCTAATAAAACTTACTGTAAAACATACAAACTTTCTTTACTCCAATGTCCAACCGTCAGCTACTCCTCAACAACCGTGTCACCAAATAAACGGGCAGGTACAATATCTGCAAGCCTATTCCTTACAGAAGTTCTCCAACTTACAGCTTGCAATCTCTAACACAAGGATATGGGTCTATGTATTGAAACCCTGCCCTCTCGAAGAACCAATCCGCAACAGCTTCACCAATTGTCTACACAGATTTTAATGTTACAACACAATGTGTTATTACAACTCATAAATATATTAAACATAAAGTCAAATATTCAAACTTTATATGGACAAAACAAATGAAAGATTACCTTATGAAGTAATCTTGGAGAGGTAGGACTGAACCAGTAATTCTTCGACAGAATTGCACCATGAGAATGGCAAGACGTGATAAAATAACCCCTCGTAAAAGAAGGGGTTAGTCCGTCGAAAACCTTCAAGAACTCCACTCCAAAAACTATATATATTCAAAAGAGAAGTGCTAACCGTGAATATATATGTGATTTGAAAGTATGCATTAATTAATCACCAGAGAAGTGCTAACCTTGAATAATTAACCGCTGGCTAAATATGCAGTTACTTATCTGTTTCTTGCAATCATCCCAGACATGTTGACGATCAAGGTATTCAGGAACCAAAATATTTTTAATCTGGAGTTATTGTTGGATCATCAGAATGAGTTTCTTTTATATTTTATAGAAATTAAAGAAACTGAGAGAAATTAGCATTTGTCTCCTTGACCTGCCAAGCGTCATAGTGTGAATTAATTATAAAGAGTGGAGTCTGAACATATGGAACAACATTTTGAGGGAAAAAGCACTGCACCATCATTAAGGAAAACTAATGTTAGAGAGAAACATTTATATAGCAAAAGAAAAGAAGGTTTTTGTTACGAACAAAACTTAAACTCTTAATTACCAGACTTGGTTCCATTGCAGACGTACAAGATAGAGGCAAATTCTTAGCCGATTCCTTAAACGAGAGCAAAAAAGCATTATAAAGAAAGAATCTAACTTGAATCTACTTGTTAAGCATATATTATATTATCATACTAAAAAACAATGATGATCGAATTCACATGTAATGTAACAACTCTCTGATACATTTCTTGAATATCTGAAGTACCAGAAATAGTCTGCCTGCATATACAAATCATGAAACGCTTGAGTTCCAATGATATAGTCACTAATAAAATCAATGGACATCATTTTCTTGAGTGATTAGATCACTTAATGGATAGAAAGATAACCCCTTCTAATCGTGGCAGTTGATCTCTGAGATCAACGACCCACATTACTCCCTCCCTTTTAATTACCCTAAGCACCCCTAACCCTAATCATTCTCACCAGCCGCCGCCCCTAAATCCTCTCTTCTCTCCTCTCCTGTCAAACCCTAGCAGTCGTCTCTCTTATTATATTCAGAATCCAACTCCAACATGGAATCATTCTACGATTCCCTTTCCATTTATGCTATGTCTCATCGTTTCTTACCCGATTTTGGTATTACATAAGTACTTGCTCTATCTTGGCAAGTGTAAATCTCTGAATCAAGGGATATTAGCTTCAACCGTTTGAATTTGGAAAATATTTAGTCCATATACAACACGACCATGGCTATATGGGTCCGATTAGCCGAGATTTCGGCCAATCTTCGACTTTTGTCAACTAGGATTTGAATTCCCTTTTGTTTTGAATCCTGCATCTGCGACGCACTTAACTTTGGCATCAGTCGGCATGAGGGATTTGAACTTGTCGCAGTTCAAGATTGTAGCCAACCCTCCTGCTGAAACTCCGCTCAAAATTGCCTAAAATTGCAGTTTTTAAAATATTTAGCCAACTAGAAAATAAAAATAAAAAGAAGAAGAGAAATGCATAATAAGGTAGTACGTGGCTTGTAATTATGAATATGATGCCAGGTCAGAGAGTAATTGATCAATACGATATTCTTACATTTTCAGCATATTGCATTCCTTTGCTCCCTAAATCTTCCATGATGGCGTTAAATATTCTTGCCCCTCTAAAATACAGCTTGTTGTCCTAATGTAGATTTGGCATTCCCAATCAAAAAAAAAAAAAAAGTTGCCGGATAAATTATTAATCACCAAATCAGTGATTTAATCGCCAAAAAACAAATGTAGCATTACTTACAAGGTCAACTTGTTCAACGTCACTAGTGAAAGATGCACCATCGCAATACTTCACCCTCGCCCTATTCCAGTTGTAAAACTCTAACAATTTTTGCAGTTAGAAGAAGTGGTTAATAATTATGCATACAAAAAGAAAAGATCAAAGCATTCTTCACCTGGATTATTTTGGGGATGATGATCAAGTACCCCAGCAAACCAAGATACATTCTTCATCTGCTTGGAAGAACCTAAGTTGGTAGTTGAACGACTAAGGCAATCTGGGATACTTTGACACCAAGCGCCTCCCTAATTAAATGAATTTTTTCCAGCGTAAGCAAAGCATAATAATGCTATAATCTGGTGAACTTAGTAATGTTAAATATGAAAAGTAAATAAATAAGAAGAACTAAGTAGTAACTAACATCCATGACGATAATCCAACTGTGAAGTCCACTACCATGTCCCATATCTAGATGATATGCTGGTGGACTTCCATCTAGGCATACTGCAGTTGACTCAAAAACAAAAATAAATAGTACTAGTAAACAAGTCTGCATGCATGTGATTCTCTTTTCTGTTACAACTTCAGGAAGAATGTAGCCAAGTAAAAAGTACCTGCGCCTTCGGTAGTGGCGCTATGGAGTATCGTGATATTGACGAATTGACTATCATATGCGCCGAGAGTAGTAGATGTACACAGCACTGCTAGCAAAGCCAACAGAAAGGTTAATGCCATCATGGAAATTGAAAGGGATTGAATGATGTTATCAAGAACCTTGCTCTTCTTAAAAGGACTGAGATAAGTAAAGAAAAAGAAAGGAGATTTCAGAGGGAGAAAGCAAACAATGCTTATGAGTAGACTGTAGAAGCAGAGGTGAGTGAGCTGGTATGAGTTCATCCAGCTCTATTTATAAGTAAAATTCCTTCAGTAAACTGCTCGTTTTTTTCTATGAGCCACATATCCTTTTTGTTTCTTCCATTAACGTTTCTGATACATTTTGTCCCATCAAAATGTTATAAAAGGGTCGCCCTATGCAATGCTACTATATTAGATATTGATGTTTAACGGGAAAACTATATTTCCAAGAAGGACCACTCTATCCTCTGTAATGCTATAACAATTACTTACAATTTTATAAATTTATCTTTGTTTCCATCAAAAAATTCTTTAAAAGGAACTCGTATAGTATGCCATTGATCAACCCTCCTTATAAGGCAAAGGATATTTCAAGTCTTGAGTGATAATCGATGATCTTTCCTTTAAAAGATCATTAGAGCTGTTAAATTGACCTACATGACGTGATATATGCTTTTTAGGCATTCATTTTTTGTGAACTGAAGAATTACCTCTACTAAACATGTGATACGCTTTAAATAAAGATTTCAAATCACTGTGCTGATTTATTGTGAATAGAAAAGGTTAAGAATAAATTATAAGAAGGCTAACTTCTGTGTAAGCTGGTTTTCTTTTGCCAATAAGAATTGTTTTGTGTAGTATTGAATACCCCAAATAATTTTGACTGTTTTGTGTAGTATACAACACATACCAGATTTCTTTTTTGTCGTAAGATTCAGTTCTTCTAATCTTGATGTAGAGGTCAGGTCAAATGTCATATCTCTTTTTCTCATCTGCATAACTCACCCATGATCTTGGTTTATTAAAGTACGGTGTGAATAGAAAATGAAGAGAAGTAAATGTGATGATTCGATATGTCATTTTGAGTTTTAGCTTTTATTTTCGTGTTCTGAGACCTCGACTAGCTCCGTTTAGCATTCCGCGATTTGCGTGTGTAGTCTATGTCTTGTTCCGAAAAGTCTTTATGTGAAAAATGAAGAAAATGTGAATTTTTGCCTTAAAAATATCTTGAGTTAACTACGGTCAATATTTTATGTAAACGGACCCGGATCAGTATTTTGACGGCCCGAGTGGGTCTGTATTGTGATTTGGAACTTGGATGTATGTTCGGAGTTGAAGTCGGAAGTCCCTAACTTGATTTAACGTGATTTGTTGAAAACCAGTACTTTGAAGGTTTAAAATATTCCTAAATTTGAACGTAGGTTGACTTTGTTGCTATCGGGTTCGGATTTCGATTACGGAACTTGGTATAGGTTCATTTTACTATTTATGAGTTGTCTGCAAAGTTTGGTGCAAAATGGAGTTGATTTGACGTGTTTCTGACGTCCGGTTGAAATCTGAATGTTCTTGAGTTTTATTAAAAATTTCATACATTTTGATGTTCGATTTGTTATTCTAGCTGTTATTTTTGGTGTTTTGATAGCGCGAGCTAGTTTGTATGATGTTATTACACTTGTGTGCATATTTTGTTTGGAGCCCGAGGTGCTCGGGTGAGTTTTGGATAGGCTACGGACTATTTCGGACTTAAGAGATTGCTGGTTTTCAGTAGTTTCTAGTGCTTTGTTCTTTGCGTCCGCGAAGCCACTCTTGCGATCGTGAAGGACAACTTGGGCTGGGGTAGATTTCTCCTACGCGAACGCGAAGCAGCGGTGGGGCTTACCCTTCGCGAACGCGACCAAAACTACGCAAACGTGATGGGTAATGGGTGTGGGAGGGCGTTTTGTTGGGTGTTCTACGCGAACGCGAAGAACATCTTGCCGACGCGAATGCCAGGGGGAAGGGTTCGCGAAGAAGACCTAATGCCAGTGATTTAAAACTTCCAAGAGTCGGGATTTATCCCATTTTTTATTATTTTCAAGTTTGAGCTCGATCGAGAGGCGATTGTGAAGAGAAATTTCATCCCAACTTCATAGGTTAATACATTTTAGCTAGTTTTAATATATGCTTTATCATGGTAGAAACTAGGGATTTAGGTAGAAATTGAGAATTTTGAGAAATTGAGATTTAGACCTCAAATTAAGGTCGAATTTCAAAAACTAATCACATAACTAGACTCGGGAGGTGAATGAGAAATCAGGTTTTGGTCCGAAGCTCAGGTTTTGACCAAGTGGGACCAGGGTTGTCTTTTGTTGACTTTTTCTAAAATCATTAAAGATTGAATCTTTTTCACTCGTGGGTAGTTTCTAAAGCTTATTTTGAATTGTTTGAACTATATTTGGCTAGATTCGATTGGTTTTGAGGCGAATTTTAGAGGAAAGGCCCTAATTGAGCTTTGAGTTGGTTGCGGAGTGAGGTAAGTGTTGGATCTGACCTTGACTTGAGGGAATTAGGAATTTTTGAATTGTGTGCTATCTGGATTATATGAGAACACGACGTATATACGAGGTGACGAGTGTATATACGCCGTTAAGATATATGTTTCCATGTTTTTCGTTATTTCGTGATTTATCTTATCCCACGCCTTAATTGTTACATACCTTATTTGACTTTTATGCCATAATTTGTATTTACCGTTTAATTATTTTTGTATTAAATTGTCCATCCCTTCCATGATTCCATACTTATTTGCTACTTGCCTTGAATTGATTTAGTTGCACACTGTCACATGCTTTACTTGTCCAATTATTTTTGTAATATTTGTGCATCCTTTGATTATTACGTGGTTCTGTTATCGCCTTGCACTCATACTCTTTTATGTAGAAGTTCTTGTAAATTGAGTTATTGTATTGTTTATGTTTATTAATATTATTTGTGGATCGGGTTGCACGCCGCAACGGGAATTGAAAGATAATAAATTAAAATAGTGGAATAAGGGAGGATTATGATATTGATTAATAATGATATGGTAGGATCGGGTTGTGCGCCACAACGGATTGTGTACGAAATACTTGGATTACGATATTGATTAACGATCATATCGTGGGATCGGGTTGCGTGCTGCAACAGATTATTTACGTATACTTGATATTGATAAAGGATGTTATGGTGGGATCGGGTTGTGCACCGCAACGGATTATGTGTGTGGTACTTGTTGTTATTATGTTAGTTTTAGCATTTTGATATGAGATTACGAGGTTTGTTATTCTGGAATTTCTAATAGTGAGGTTTGAGTTCATTGTCACAAATTAACTGTTATACTTTCATTTCCTGTTTTCTATTGTTATTATTATTATTATTATTATTATTATTATTATTATTATTATTATTATTATTATTATTATTATTATTATTATTATTGTTATTGTTATTATTGTTATTGTTATTATTCTTATTGTTATTATTGTTATTATTGTTATTATTATTATTATTATTATTATTATTATTGTTATTGTTATTATTATTATTATTATTATTATTATTATTATTATTATTATTATTATTATTATTGTAAGTGGCCCGCTTTAGCCTCGTCACTAGTTCGTCGAGGTTAGGCTCGGCATTTACAGATTACATGGGGTCGGTTGTACTTATACTACACTCAGCACTTCTTGTTTAGATACCAGAGTGGGTCCTAGCGGCGTTCAGTAGCTTTTGCTCGGATCTAGTTGTTGACGGAGACATGAGATACAACTGCACAGCGTTCTCAGTCTTGAAGTCCCCTTTCCCTCCTATCTTTACTGTTTTTCTGAGTTTCAAAATAGTATATTTTATTCAAACCATGTTTGTAGCGCTCTAGATATTCATGTACTTGTGACACCAATTTTTAGGTTATGTTTAGACTCTCTATTCATTATTATTATTATACTATGCGTCGAACTTATATAGTTTCCATTATTAATATCTTGTCATAAATTGTTAAAATCAGTAAATTTTATGTTCACGTCGGCTTTCTTACCAAGTAGATGTTAGGGGCCATCACGGTCCAGAGGGTGAGAATTCTGGGCCGTGACAAGTTAGTATCAAAGCACTAGGTTGCCTAGGTCTCACGAGTCATGAGCAAGCTTAGTAGAGTCTGGAGGATCGGTACTGAGACGTCTGTACTTATCTTCCAGAGGCTATGGAGTTTTAGGAAAAAATCACTTCTTTCTTTCCCTATCGTGCAATTTTGTTCTATCATTGATCTTTGAATCATTTCATTCTTTCTCTCTCGCAGATGGTGAATACACGCACAAAATCTACAACCGGGCAGGAGCTGGAGCCCCCTACTGCAGCTACTACGAGGGATAGAGGCCGAGACCGAGGACGAGCCAGAGGCCGAGCTAGAGGCAGAGCTCATCCTAGAGCTCGACCAGCAGGACCTGCAGTGGAGCCTTAGATTGATCATGAGGGGGATGTCCCAGCTCAAACCGCACATGTTGGACCAACTCAGGTCCCGAAGGGATTCATAGTCACTCCAGTGCTTCAGGATGCTCTAGTTCGCTTGGTGGGCCTTATGCAGAGTGTGGCCCATACCAGTGCATTTTCGATGGAACCAGTCATATCTCAGGCTGGGGGAGGAGCATAGACTCCCGCTACTGACACTCCGGAGCAGATGGCTCCCCTATATCAGACTCCAGCGGCCCAGGCAGTTGGGATAGTTCACCCGGTTGTTGTAGCACAGGCCGGGGAAAGGCCCACTATGTCTTCTTAGGCCTTGATGAGGTTGGATAAGTTTACCAAGCTCTTTTGTGTTCCTTTCAGCACTGCACGTTATGAGGACCCACATGATTACTTGGACTGTTGCCACGAGGTGCTGCATAACATGTGTATTGTTGAGACCAATGAGGTTGACTTTTCAGTATTCCAGATGACCGGTTGCGCCAAGAGATGGCGGAGAGATTATGTGTTGACTAGACCATATAGTTCTCCTTCACTTACTTGGGATCAGTTTTCATAACTATTTCTAGAGAAGTTCATTCCTTTCACTATAAGAGAGGAGTATCGCAGGCAGTTTGAGTGCCTTCAGCAGGGTGACATGACTGTCACCCAATATGAGACTTGATTTGTGGACCTAGCTCGCCATGTAATTGTCTTGCTCCCTACTGAGAGTGTGAGAGTAAGGAGATTCATTGATGGGCTCACTTTCAGTATCAGGCTACATATGGCCAAGGAGACTGGAGATGATAGTTCTTTCCAAAGGGCCGTCGATATTGCTAGACGGATCGAGATGGTTCTTGGTCAGGAGAGGTGGCTGGTGTCAGATAAGAGGCCTCGTCATTCCGATGGTTTCAATGGTGCCCCATCTTGTTACAACCCATATTTTCGTACGTACAAGTCGTCATAACTCAATTGATGTAAGCTCAGAAATGAAATCATATTTGAAAAGTTTGCAAAGTAAGTTAATCATATTACCTCAGAGGTTATAAATTTTGAAGATCATGAACAACAAGTACAAATATGGTTGGAAGTTTCAGAAGCTAACGGAATTGAAAACAAATAATGTTTCGTCGAAAGTCGACAAATTGGGAATGTTATAACATGTACTTTTGGAGTGAGACCAGGGTGTTTAAATTGATAAGTAGGTTATGTTATGAGTTATGTTAGTCGTATGATAGTCGTGTGTTATGTTTTGAAGTCAAGCGAGTGGTGGAACAAAAGTCGATGAAAGTCATCACAAGTTGCGTTCATAAGTTTTACAGAAACTTTGGGTCAAATGTAACTGCCATTTTCTCCCAATATACTTAGCTTTATGGGCTGTTCCACACATCAAATTAAATATCTATGAGTCTATTTTCCAACTCACTAAACCGTTTGTCAATACGACATCGGAGTAGAGAGATATGGGCAAGTTTACGATACTGCGCAAGCTGCTAGGTGATAAGTAGGTGTGTCACATACTTGCTTAAATGAAAGCCCAAAAAATGGGCCATTTAGGGTCATCCAAAGAGGCCTTTTAAAGGCCTATTTTCTTCATATATTAGACTTAAAATAGAGCATAATAATCAGACATAAGCTCTGCAAACAAATCCTCCCAAATATTTCCCACAAACCCTAATTGGTTTTCTCTTCCTTTCAAGTTCTAATTGGAGGTAAAAACTAGAGTTTGAAGAACCAAGATAGGATCTGAGTTAAACAAAAACTAAGGTGAGTTTACTGCTATCTTTCATCCATTTTGTCTGCTGTAAATTTATGGTAAGTCATTC
>AWOL01S0013206.1:377699-390615 GCA_000715115.1 Nicotiana otophora | reverse complement strand
TATATATACTATAATATACTATATATATACTCTAATATATATACATAGTTTATAAGTCATATTCGATTGTATACATTTTAAGATATACTATATATACATCTTACTATATATATATATAGCTTATATATCTTAAGATGTATATATATCTTAAGATCTACTATACTATACTATATATATATCTAGTATACTAAGTATATATAGTATATCTTAAAATGTATATATAGTATATTTTAAGATGTATACAATGTATATATAATATAGTGTGTATATATATATATATTAAAATGTATATATAGTATATAAATTGAATATAGCTTATATATCTTTATTACTATTTTTTTTCTCTAACTTCTATAAAAAAAATAAAAAATAGAAAGTTTCTGTTGGGCCCGTTTAGGCCTGTTTAGCCCACTTAGGCCCGGGACCGGCCCACTTAACCTGGGACCGTTAGTTCGTGGTTCCGGTCCCGAGCCGGTTCCAGCAATAAGCCCGCGAAGCCCGGAACCGTTTAGGACCGGACCGCATAGGACCGGCTCACTTAGAACCGGGCCCGCGAAGCCCACTTAGGACCGGGCCCGACCCACTCTCCACCCTTACTTGAGTTTCACCAAGAACGAATTTTGCTGGTTGGTTTAGTGGAAATTTATGATGTTTTCATGAAGTTTTTCAGGTGATAAGAAGGAGAGAGAGATGGGGTTTTCCTTGGCATTAAGGACTGAAAATGAGATGAGGTTATGAAAAAGCATGTCACAAAAGTAATATAAAAACTTTGGATAAATATGAAAAATGTGGCTGTCCAACCTACTAAATATCTTTAGATAAATACAAAAAGGTGGCAGCGCAAAACCTTAATTATATAATGTATTTAATAATAATTTATCAAAATAATATTAAGTATTACACATAGCAACATCATGGAACTTCTTTGTCAATATTAACACAACCTAAAGTAAGGAATTTTCATGTATTGTCAATTTCACATTTAGGAAGTGTGAAGTAAAATACCCCCTCATAAAAAAGATGCTCAATCGAGAATGCAAATATTAATAAAACTTTGGGGTGTTACAACTCTCTCCCCTTAAACAAATTTTGTCCTGAAATTTACCTTGTACTAGTCCCGAAACAACTGTGGATATTGTACTCGCATATCCTCTTCTTGCTCCCAAGTAGCTTCTTTGCCAGAATGATTTTTCCAAAGAACTTTCACTAAGGGGATGCTCTTGTTTCTAAGCTCATTTAACTCACGTACTATGATTTGGATTGGTTTTTCTCCATATGTCAAATCAGGATTGACCTTAATAGATTCAATAGGAAGAACATGAGATAGATATGAGCGGTATCTTCTACGCATAGAAACATGGAAGACGTTGCGGATCTTGTCTAACTCTGGTGTAAGAGCTAGTTTATAAGAAACTGGGCCAACTCTCTCAAGCACATCATAAGGTCCAATAAATCGAGGACTAAGTTTATCTTTTTGGCCAAATCTCATAATCTTCTTCCATGGAGAAACTTTTAAAAATACCTTATCACCCGCTTTATACCCAATTTCATGCCTCTTAAGATTAGCATACATCTTTTGTCTGCCTGAGATAAATTTTAAGCGATCCTTGATGATTTTTACCTTATCTTCAGTTTGTTGAACAATCTCAGGACCCACCAATTTTCTTTCACCAACCTCGTTCCAACAAAGAGGCGTTCCGCATTTTCTCCTATACAAAGTTTCATAAGGAGGCATGCCTATACTTGATTGGTAGCTATTATTGTAAGCAAATTCTATCAGGGCTAAGTGTTTGTCCCAACTACCCTCAAACTCAATAATGCAGGCTCGAAACATATCCTCCATGATTTGTATGACCCTCTCAGACTGCCCGTCTGTTTGTGGATGGAAAGCAATACTAAAATTCAACCTGTAACTCAAAGCTACTTGCAAGCTAGACCAAAATCTAGATGTAAACCTTGGATCTCTATCAGACACAATAGAAACAGGGATTCCATGCAGCCTCACAATCTCATTAATATATAATTCTGCCAAACTTTCCAGTGAGTAGTACATTCTGATTGCCAAGAAATGAGCACTCTTAGTTAGTCTATCTACAATGACCCAAATTGCATCATGATTCTTTTGAGTGCGTGGAAGTCCAGAAACAAAGTTTATTGTTATCCTTTTCCATTTCCACTCAGGTATTGATAAGGGTTGCAGTAGACCAGCTAGGACTTGATGTTCAACTTTTATTTGTTGATATACCAAGCAATTAGAAATGAACTCCGCAATGTCTTTCTTCATACCATTCCACCAGTAGTGCTCTTTGATGGTCCAGTACATTTTAGTACCTCCTGGATGCATTGCATAAGGTAAATTATGTGCTTCAATCAAGATATGCTTCCTCAATTCAATATCATTAGAAACACACAACCTATTTTTATAAAATAAGGTATCATCTTTCTTCAATATAAAATCTGATTCTCTTCTATTTTAGACTTCTTCAATCCGTTTTACAAGCTTCTCATCTACCTTTTGCGCTTCTTGGACCTGCTCAAGTAAGATTGGCTTGACTTGCAAATTGGCAATGATAGAACCATTAGAATTAAATGAAAGACAATCATTCATGGCTCTTAATTCAAGAAGCAAAGGCAAAGGACTTAGAGTTAAACTTGCAAGGGAATTGCGACTCAATACATCTGCAACCACATTGGCTTTACCAGGATGATAATCAATCGTGCAATCATAATCTTTGATGAGTTCAAGCCATCTACGTTGTCTCAAGTTTAACTCTTTTTGTGTACCCAAGTACTTCAACCTCTTGTGATTAGTAAATATGTGACACTTCTCCCCGTACAAGTAATACCTCCAAAATTTTAAGGCAAAAACAATAGCAGGAAGTTCAAGATCGTGAGTGGGATAATTCAACTCATGCGATTTCAACTTTCGAGAGGAATAAGCAATTACTTTCCCTTCTTGCATCAAAACACAACCCAAGCCACGGTGAGATGCATCACTGTATATCACATAATCTTTTCCTTCAGCTGGCAGAGAAAGTATTGGAGCTTGTGTCAGTAAGGATTTGAGCTTTTCAAAGCTCTCTTGACACTTGTCATCCCACACAAACTTGGAGTATTTACTCAAAAGTTTGGTCAAAGGAGAATCTACAATAGATAAGCCCTTCACAAACCTCCTATAGTATCCTACTAAACCCAAGAAACTTCTTATCTTAGTTGGAGTTTTAGGGGGTTTCCAATTAACAATAGTTTGAATCTTACTAGGATCAACCTTCACACCTTCAGCTGATACAATATGCCCCAAAAACACCACTTCACTCAGCCAAAATTTACATTTGGAAAGTTTTGCATAGAGTTGCCTCCCTTTCAGAATTTGCATGACAATCTAGAGATGCTTATCATGATCTTCTCCATTCTTGGAATAGACTAAAATGCCATGAATAAGCACCACCACAAATTGATCAAGATAAGGCTTGAATACATGGTTCATTAGATCCATAAATGTAGCAGGAGTATTTGTCAAACCAAATGGCATTACCAAAAATTCATAATGGCCATACCTGGTCCTAAAAGCAGTTTTAGGAGCATCTTGCTCCCTTACACACAACTGATAATATCCAGACCTCATGTCAATTTTTGAGAACAAGCTGGCACCCTTCAGTTGGTCAAACAAGTCACTGATTCTAGGTAGTAGATATTTGTTCTTGATTGTTACCTTGTTTAACTAACGGTAATTAATGCAAAGCCTAAGAGTGTCATTTTTCTTTTTCACAAATAAAACAGGAGCTCCCCAAGGCGAAATACTAGGACGGATAAAACCTTCCTCAAAAAGTTCTTGCAATTGAGCCTTCAACTCTTTTAATTCAGCTGGAGCCATTCTATAAGGAGTGATAGAAACAAGAGTAGTTCCAGAGACAAGCTCTATAGGAAATTCAATCCCCCTTTCTGGAGGCAACCCACGAAGATCATCAGGAAATACATCAGGAAAGTCACACACGATGGGTATGTCCTTAAGACTTGGACTCCCCAATCGTGTATCGACTATATGAGCAAGATATGTATCACAACCTTGACAAATCATCTTCCTTGCCAAGACCACAGAAATAATATTAGATGTCAATGATATTTCTCCTTGAACTACTATGTGTGAATATGCAGGATTTTCAAAAGTCACTTGCTTCAACCTATAATCAATCAATGCATGGTACCTATGGATCCAATCCATACCAACAATAACATCATAGTCTTGGAAGGGCATTTCAAGCAAGTCTGCAAGGAAGGCCAGATTTTGAATCATGAATGGACAATCCCGGTAAATCCTGTTAACAACAGCCTGATGACCTAATGGACTCGTGACTAGCACATCAAAGTCAAGTCTCACAGATTTAACAGTATCAGAAAATGCAAGTGATGAGCAAACATAAGAGTGCGAAGATCCAAGATCAAAAAATGTAACAACAGATATGCCAAATAAGTAAAATTTACCAACAACCACGTCCGGGCCATCTTGGTCATTCCTCTGTCTCATAGCATAGACTCGTGCAGTAGATCTTGACCTACTAGCCTGATTAGCTCCACCCGAACCCACTGCTTGCACATTTCTAGCTCTTGCACCACTATTAGCTTGAGAATGAGTAGTGACAGGCTTTTGAACTGAGCCCTATGTATATGTATAAGAAAGAGGATTAGGATTAGGACAATCCTTCACTTTATGATCTAGACTTCCACAATTAAAACAAGCACCAAAAGCTCTTCTGCATCCGCCATAGTGATTCTTCTCGCACTGTGCACAAGAAGTGTATAAGTTTTGCCTTAGACATAACTTGGATTACTAGCAGTAGAGAAATATGCACAAGGAATACATCAAATCACATTAAACAAGTATGCAAAAATTTATAATCTCCAAGTTATTTTCAAGAAAGAAAATAACAAAAAATATTAGGTACGATCACAACAAAAATTCTAGAAACACAAACCTAGGCTCTGATACCAAAGCTTGTAGTAACCCCTTTGAGAGGGTGCTACTTACGAAATAAATCTAATTTACTACTTACAACATTAAGAAGATATTAATTAAAAAAATATTCAGAATAATTTAGTAGCAGAAATAGGCCCCATGCGATGAGGTCCAAAGTGCAATATTTTTATTTTTTGAAAATACTCTTCATAATTTTATTTTATTTTAAAAATAAAATATAATCTCAAAATATCAACATGAGGTGATATAACCCTACTTAAATAATCAACATCACTGCAAGTTTATATTGTACATAAATTTTAAACTATCGGGTATAAAAAAAACTAGTTTTCTCCTTTGTACATATTTATAAGACAAAGTGTAAATTCAGCATATTACAAGACTTGACTTATTAACACACCCTAAAACAGCAAAATAAGTTACCAAATTCAAGTTACAAGATTTTGGTCTTAAGATCCAACAAGCCTCCAAATAACATACATAAGTGTGACATATATATCATGTACATATCACAAAACTATACAAAACTATGGTGCTTATGCAAATGTGATCTCCATAAGTGCTCCCAAAAAGACTACTTCATAAGGTTATCTTCAAATTTTCATCTCGTACATTACCTACGATAGAAAATAACTATCGCTAAGCATAAAGCTTAGTGGCGTATAAACTTTGCGCTTGGAGCCATTAACTTCTCCAATTCCTATTTTCAGTCATAGGTAGCTCAAATGAAATATAATTTAAAACAAGTGAACAAATATATCAAAAGTATCAAATATCAACCCTTGAAGTATTTTCAAATATCAATAACAATGTTCAAGATTCAAGAGTTGAGAAAGCATATACTATCAATCCAAGAGAATTTGTCAAATATCTATTTTTCGCCCAATATGTACGTCATGCCATCACACTAAGAAAAATTAGATATCAATATGGACCGAAGCCCCAAATCAAGTAGAGTCAAAACCCAATAGTCAAGAGAATTAAGAACCATATTAAAAATGGCTTCCTAGTTCATACTTAACACGGACAAATTCCATAATTTAAGACGAACTACAAATCTAAAGTCAAGATGGCAAAATATCCAAATCAAGAGGCATGCCAAGATGAGTGACAAAGTCACTGCCACAAGAAGGACAAAGTCCCAACAAGAATGATCAAACAATCCGTACGAGTGGGCGATTTAGCAAATATCTTGCAATACTTGATATAACACGAATACAATGCTATTAATTGAAGACAAAAAAAATAAAATATCAGGTTATTTCAAAATATTCCAGCAAGTAAAAATAGTATAAAGTTTATACACAAACCTTGGTATTTTACCACAAAACAGTTCAACCACAACTTGAGGACGTTCGAATCATCTACGCCATAGACAAACCAAATCCGTCCACTTTCTTAAATACTTCCCCTTAGATTTTACAAGGGTATATATACCTTAAATACATAATCAAATATCTATATAAGTTTAGTGACTTCACATGTCAAACTAAACATGATATTAGTGAAAATTACCCAAAATGTTTGAAACAGAAATTCTAGATAGTATCACTGTCTCGTGTTGTGACGCGGATTTGAAGATGAAAAGGGACAAACTAGACTGTTTGGTCTTCTTTACAGTTGTAGATATGTATCTTAACATTTCATAACATCTTGAATCGCCCCCATATCAATTTTGTACAAAATGTTATGCTAAAATTACTAACAATAGTACAGGGAGGGTTTGTAAAGCAGAAAATCTGGGCAGCACCTGCCCTGTACTTTATCACCTATTTTCGGGTAAATAAAAGACAAACCAAGTTTTGGTTCATTCATAAGAGTTATAGATTATGAAATAGCTTTCCATAAAGTCTTGGATCACTTAAAACGGAGCTCTAAATAAAACGATTTGAAGAAAACACTAATAGTTGTCTAGTGTAAAAATGGGTTAAGTAACTTACCACAAAAGAGAGGAGCAACTTGAGCTTCACCAAGAACGAGTTTTGCTGGTTGGTTTAGTGAAAATTTATGATGTTTTCATGAAGTTTATCAGGTGATAAGAAGGAGAGAGAGATGGGATTTTCTTGGGCATTAAGGACTGAAAATTAGACGAGGTTATGAAGAAGCATGTCACAAAAGTAATATAAAAACTTTGGATAAATATGAAAAATATTACCATCCAATCTACTAAATATCTTTAGATAAATACAAAAGGGTGGCAGCGCAAAACCTTAATTATATAATGTATTTAATATCAATTCATCAAAATAATATTAAGTGTTACACATAGCAAAACCATGGAACTTCTTTGTCAATATAACACAACCTAAAGTAAGAAATTTTCATGTATTGTCAATTTCATGTTTAGCGAAGTAAAATATCTCCTCATTATAAAAATACTCAATCGAGAATGCAAATATTAGTAAATATTTGGGGTGTTACATTTATACTTGACTTGGAATCAAATGAAGGACAATAGTTAAAAGAAGGAAAAACAATTGCAATTTTTTTTTATTGTTAATAAAAAAGATCTTGGATTTATCTCAACCGAGCAAGCTAATACAAGATTAACGACAATTTTTCAAAATTATATAAAGAAACAACAACATATACCTTCCAATATGACATTATAATACCTCGAGCACATGTATGACAAATATTTGGAGCATTAACAAGATAACATTCAAAAAAAATTGAATTGATCATACCATTGATTGTTTATCCGTAAAACCAGTACAGTTAGATTTGTAACGTGATTTATCGACACGTGAATTAATTTAACCCAATAATATGGAAATGATAAGAACAAAAATAAAATTATTAAAATAACTTGAACAAAATACAAGTCTGGCTGTGGATCTAACTTTTCCGAAAGCAATGATAAGAACAAAGTTAAGAGTAAAAGAAAGAGAATAACTTATAAAGCAAGTGCAACTTTTAGCCTTTAGTATAGATGATTTTTTGTAGCTCTATTCAGGGAGACAAAATCCCCAAATCAAGCTCTTCTTGAATGAAAATAAAATTCATATTGATAATTGCATAACTGTCGAATATTAATACTGAGATTCTTTGTAACGGTTGCTCATTGGATGCTGCCTTTTCTAACCGATGTCACCCTTTCAAATCTTCGTTCTCGGTTCCAATACCTTCGAAATTTATTCAGCACCAGTCACTTGTTTGTATTCGGTGCCAACTATTTGCTGATTCATATCTCACATGTCTTCAGTTCCACGTGTCATCTCGTCATTCATCCAACTGTCGCTAACCAATTTTAACCCATACATTGATCTTGTCATTATTTCTCACCTATAGGAACTCTCAAATTCCTTAGTATTGGATGAATTTTCTGAGGGTTTTGGAGGTATATATATGCATAAACGATGTAAAAAATATTTATAAGATCAAATCATCTAATAGCAATAAATGTGTTAATTGCCAAGTGGAACTGTAGTAATATTGTGTTAATTTTCAAGTAGAACTGTAGTAATATTGTGATTCTTGTTGGATGGATGGAACTATGATCCATTTTTAATGGAACTAATTGTTTCGTTCCGAAGTAATAACAGTGTGATTCTTTTTGATGGATGGATTAATAAACACAAGTTTGTTTAATTTAATAATATAATCAAATTTCTCTATAAAGTCATCCTTTATGATAGTACTTCATTATAATAATGAAATTTTTGCTGCAGATAATTTTTGAAGTTCTATTTATAATATATGTTTCTATAATAATATTTTAATATAACAATAAAAAAATAACGGAATAAAGTTACGAAGAGTTTTGACTGTATAATGAATGGATCAGCGTATCTAAGTTTTCGGTGGTTTGAATCCCATTGAACCCTGAAAAGAGAACGCATAACTTTTTGGTGATTTGAATCCATTAAAGATGGGTTATTCGTTAATACTGCTAGAACTAAGTTTTACCATCTTTGTGCATTCATTCCTAATTTATATATGTATCTAAGTTTTTTATTCTTCGATGTGCTATAGCAATGCCTCCATCCCAATTAGTTGAGATCAATTGTGTGAATTCTCACGGTGTATTTCGCTTCATATGCATTAGTTTATATTTTTATTACTCAACGGTTATACTTTTTCTTCTATACAGTGACAACCTAGTATGATTCTCCCTTCCAAAAGTGTCGTAATTTCTTCTAACACAACTCTTGAAAACTGGGCATTCGAAGCATCAATCTCATTCTGTGCTTCTGGATTATAGAAACTCTGCGTATTCTATTGAGATTAAAATTTCTAAACAAACTATAAAGACTCCAACTAGTCTCTATAGGTCTTTTGTTTCCATTATGGTCCTTTTTTGGGGCCAAAATCGTATGGATTCTAATAAACTATAAGTCTCTTTGACAACTTCCTTCTTTCATCTTATTTTCTATTCGGAATATTTGTACCTGTGCCAAGTCCTACTATTGAAAATGGTAATGTAGATGAGCCTTAAGTTAACAAATGCAGTAGCCATATTCCACGCATTTCAAAAGGAATAGTGGGATTTTAAGTTGAGAAAATACATAAATTGCAGGAATTGCCAATTGATACCATTTGACGATATCACATCAATGAGGTTGAATGGTACATTTGCTTAACTATAACTTAAAATTATGTTTGTGTTTTATCTCTTAATCTTACCTGTATATAAATTTCTTATAATACTGACATAATAAATAGTACTACTAGTTTATGAATAACGGACATCGCCAATAGATTTTCTTTAAAATAGATTGATTATTGTACTTCATCATATTGGTCATTCTTTTTAAAAGAAAGTAAAAAATTGGTGGAACGAAACTAACTATTCGAATATGCATACAGGCAATAATGTTTCGTCAATAGTAATCCAAATAATTACAGAAAAAACAAACAGAATTTATAGCTGTTTGGGAAAGCCGCAAAAAACAACTTATTTTGATAAATGCTTTTTCTCAATAGTATTTTTTCAAAAGTACTTTTGGCGAGAAGTAGTTTGTATTTGGTTAATTAATTTGAAAAACACTTTTGAGCAGCAATTAATGTTTGACCAAACTTTTAAAAATAACTTCTAAGTTTATTTCTCTCAAAAGTGATTTTCAAAAAAGTATTTTTGAAGAGAAATTATTTTTTTTTGCTTCTTCAAAACTATTTCTGATATGCTCAAAAGTATTTTTTTTTATTCTAAAAGCTTGGCCAAACACTTTAACTTTGAAAAAAAAAAATTTATTTTAAAAAAAGTGTTAAAGATTGGAAAACCTTGGCCAAACAAGTTATTAGACTTCTACACCATAGACTTTAAAGTTATAGAGCTTTTCCAGCAATAATCATTTCCATACAATTTAAAGCATTTGCAATAGACATAATAGCAACAATAACAATGACATAATTATGGTTTTTTTTTCTTCTTATTATCTAACTAAAAAGTTTAATTAAGAGAGGATAATATTACAATATCAGTTCCCGTTGGAGATAAAATTTCTGATATTTTGAAGAAAATCATTATTGGGAGGCCTGTCTTCTTTCCTCTCATATTTCTCCCCCATTTCTATAGTGAACTCCTCAAACCCTGATTCTCCGCATCTCTTCCACATTACTTTCCCAAAGCAATCTGATCTTTTCAACCTTTTGCTGCAGCTGAGTTAACGAAGGGTTAGCTTCCACAGTTGGGTCAAACCCATACTCTAACAGAATGAGGCTCACCTGCTTATCTAGTTCGGCCTCTTCTTCACGAGCCTTAATCAAATCTGCTTGGAGGTCCTTTATAACCTCGTCCTTTTGGCCGCAAAGAAGCCGTAGAGCATCTCTCTCCCCCGAGACCTTCTGAAGCTCGACCTCACACTGGCTAAGGTCAGCTCGAAACTTGCTAATGGCCTACACATAAGGGAAAAAACACAAGTCAGGTTTAGAAAAGAACGAAGAAACCAAGCGCAATAAAATCATTACCCGAGAAATGAAACGTTGGGCCTTTTCTAGGAGAAGAGAAGCGTCACTAATATCGGAGGCATCACCGACTCCAGTAAAGCAATCCCAAAAAGGATCCCCTACAGTAGAGCCTCAGCCCATATCGGGGGGTCTTCAATTCTCGAGCTTCCTTTAACGCTTCCTCAGAAAAGGTCGGAAGAGAAGACAAATGACCCACTATCATGGTCCCGAGCGAATCGCTCGGGACGCTCTGATCGAAACTCGGGGTATCGGAACCGGCCCCGACCGGTGTAGCCGTCATCGGCTCAGAAGGTCTGGCGACCTCGATAGCTTTCGCGGATCGGACCACCAAAGCCAAAGCATCTTCTTCTTCTTCTTCTTCTTCTTCTTCTTCTTCTTCTTCTCCTCCTCTCAGTCGTTGGACCGAGTCCATCGAAAGAGCAATTGTTTTCCTTCTCACCCTTCGAGTTTTGGGCTTGAGGTCCTCTGACCGATAGACAGCTTTTCGCTTTTTATCTTTTCCCGATTTCGGGACCGGGGACTTGGTTCCTTCCTCACCACTCGAATGCCTCAAAACGGCATCCTTGGTTACGCCTGCATGAAAGGAAGTCAGTAATGAATGGAGCATAAAAACCGTTTCAAAAAACATGAGGAATGACCCTTACCATGATTCTTGGCCTCCCACCTACCTTTCGCCAAATCACGCCAAGCGCGTTCGACATAAGAGGAAGTCAAGACTAACTTCCGAACCCAATCCTCGAGGTCGGGTACCACTTGTGGCATCCAAGGGGCAGCTGTATATCGGAGGGAGATATCAGATAGAATCAGAGAGAGACGAAAAGCAACGCCTTATGAAAATCACTTACGGTCAAAATTTTATTCCTCGGGGAACAACATCTTCTCTTCCGGGATAAGGTCACGGGTCCTCACCCGAATATAACAGCCCACCCAACCCCGATCCCTGTCTTCGTCGATACTCGACAATAAAGCTTTCATTGCCCGACGATAGAGCCTGATTAGTCCTCGAAAGATTTGAGGCCGATACAATCGTATGAGGTGATTTAGGGTAAAATCCAGCCCCCCGGCCTTGTTGGAGAAGAAGCGAAGTAAGATTACTATGCGCCATAGAGAAGGATGAATTTGACCGAGGGTGACATGATATCTTTTGCAAAAATCAATGATCACTGGGTCGACGATACCCAACGTGAAGGGGTAAGTATAAACACTTAAAACTCCTTCCACATGAGTGATGATGCTTTCTTCGAGAGAGGGAATTTGCAACACAACCTCGGGACCCCAGTTGCAGTCTTTCCTCATAGCCTCGAGATGGCCCTCTGTTATCGAGCACATGTACATCGACACATATTCACATCGACCCGGAACTGACGAAGGATTTTCAACCTTAAAATCGATCTTTAGAGTACACAGGTCAGGAACATACTCGTGGGGAGGCGGCTCCACCGGCGCCATATTGCCGGACGGCCGTGCAGAGGAAGCTTTCTCCTTCTGAGGTACGGTTTTTGAAGCTTTTGGCATTGATATAAGAAAAAGAAAAGCAAAGGAAGATGAAAGGTTGATGGTGCCAAACGCTAGTGAAGGTGGCTCTACAAGCGGAAAAATAAAGGCAGAAAGAGTAAGAAAATTTGGGAGATTGAAGATGTAAAAGTAGTAAATGATAAATGGAAGGGTTATTTATAGGTTTATACTGTGGCGGTTCAGTATCAGCAGTAGCCGACCACCGTCTGACATACATTAAATACCTTGAAAGACTAAATCGACGGGAAAGTTATCATGTACGTCATAATCGAGCCCAGTGAAAACGTCAGCTTATAATCCGATCGAGCCGTTGAAAATCATATCGCTTCTCACCACATTCTTCCTGAGAAACGAGGGGACTATCTGTATACGGTCGAAATAGATTTCGGCCTTCGTACGTTTGATCGAGTTCGAATGGTAAGCGACCGAAGTGAGACTTCGAGACGAGTTCCGAAGATAGTACAAACGAGCTTCGAGCTCCAAGACCGATCGAGGAATCGACTCGGTATCATTATC